>JAIUZE010019938.1:0-31637 GCA_022085475.1 Heliosperma pusillum
TATGAGGCTTGAGCTCTTTTCCGCCTCTTTCGTGAATTGATCTACCGAGAATGTGGGTACTCGGCGTCTATATGATTGACCGAGTCTTGGATCCGAAACGTCATCGCATGTGGAATCGGAAAATGTGATTCCGAGAATCTGGCCAGGTTTAGATTAGGAGCCGTTTAATTATCGTTCCTACCAGGAGGAAATTAGTCTACATATACGAAATGGATTGGATCGTGTATGCGTTCAGGGAAGGTTTTACTCCCGTGGATGCCCATAATCATACTTGCCATGTACACGATGCTAGTGCGTTTCATTTACCGTGAGAGAGGTCGTCTTGTCGTCGTCTTTGATTGCGTGATTTCATGTTATTATTCATGGTCATTGCATGATTAGGCACCGTCGTCTTTGATTGCGTGATTTCATGATATTATTCATGGTCATTGCATGATTGGGCACCGTCAATGTCTTGGTTCGTGAATGGATGATAATATGTTGGATTTGTTGTGATCATTGCATGACTTGACTTGGTTTGTTTGTCGAGTCTCAATCTTATCAAACTTATACCGCTAACGGTGAGATGTAAGCCCTAGTGAGCGTATTCGGTTGCCTAAGAGTGTCTTCCCCGAGTCTTTGAATAACATGATGGATTCGGATTTGTATTCCATATGCTATTATCATTATTTATCGAATTGCCTATTTATTCTTATCGTATCTCACATGTATATTCATATATGCATGATTTTACTTTTGTATTTCCTTCTATGTACGTTTAATGTGATATGGCTGGGAGAACCCGGAGTTACTCCCCACTGATTGTGGCGTTCATGTTTTTCATGAATGAACAGGTTGCTTGCATGGAGGGCTTTTTGCTTATGCTATTTTGGGTTCGGGTGTGAGCTAGCGGGCGTTGTCCCTGGATGAAACACCTCTAGACGTTGTTTAGCTAGTTGCTAATTACTTTGTCTTTTGGTAACACTTTGAGAGACTACGTCTCTTGTGGTATTTTTATTTAGTTTGTAATATTTTGACACTCCTCGTATTTTTCTATCTTGCATGTATAAAGGTTTTTAAAATACCGTATTTCCGCAGTTTACTTCACATGCTTGTATGTTTTATATTTCCGCATTCGCGAGGGTTGTCACAGTTTGTATCAGAGCTTTTTATCGCTCCCGACGCACACACGTGAACCCTAAACTTAAATTACTTGACCTTGAAATAATCAATGAGAGATGGGTAGACTTAAGGACCTAAGGTGGTAGTCTTTGGTGTACTTGATGTTTGTTAGGTTCTAACTTGTTTGTTTGATTGTGTTGAGTGATGTTATGTTTGTTTGTATCTACCGTCTTAAGGTGGATCAATGTGTTACCTAGAAAAGTATCCTTTACCGAAGATTGAAGATTGACAAGCCTAATTGAAGTGTATTTCTTCCTCATCTATGAATTCTCTAGTCCTTAATGTATTATGCTCTCTTCCTTCTATCTAGGTGCTTCTTTCTCTTCCAATTTGTTTGCCTCTTGGAAATTACTCTTGATAGTTCCTCCATCTTCCATTGGTATCCTTACCTTACCCTTGTAACATTTTTGTGGATGCCATACCCATTTGTTTGTGGTATATTAGACTTGGTCGGAAGAACTTTGAATTTTGTGGAATATTAGTGTTTGTTAGAATGAGTTTTGTGATTTGAGGAAAATGGAGTAGATCTAAATTCACCCTATATTGATGATTGGTTGTAACGCTAAGGAAAGGTAGTAAGATAAGTTTGATGATTTTAATGCTTGATGCTTGTCATGACGAATGTGTAGATGAGTTCATGATATTCGATGGTGTAAGGTCGAATGCGTTGGCTATGACTTCTTAACTCATTAGTAATTTAGTCTTTTGGACTTAGAAATTTAGTATTGTTTTGAAGACCATGCTTATGATATGTCTAATTGGTGTAAATAAGAAGTTTTGAATGATATCTTGAGGTGCGAAATACTTTTGAGGTTAAGTGACGTCTTGTGGTTTCCTTTTGTGTGTTTGTGAGTATAGGCTTGGTGGAAAAGCTTTTGGCTATAATTCTTGGATTTAAAAATATGATCTTATCTTATGGTATCAGAGACTTGTTTGAAGTAGTAAGGTTTCGTTGTAAGTTGAACCATAATACTTGAGGATTATAGATATGAGCGAGATTCGATGATGCGATTTATGGTGGATATACCTTGGGATGTTAATGATGATGTTTGGCTTGATGTTGTACTTTGTTAATAATGAACTCGTGGGCTATATGATGTTTATAATGACGTTTTGTTCGGTGTTCTACCTTGTGGCCGTAGGAGTTGAAAAGAGATTAGTATGGAGAATTCCTTATTGGTTCTTCGGTTTTTGAAACCTTTGGGAATGTGTCAAATTATGGAGTTGAGAGAATGTTATTATGCTTGAGTTGCAATTCCGCAATTGGGAATCCGTGTTATATGAAAGGGCGGATGAATTGGGTTGTAATCGATTTGTTAAATCTAGGTGTACCTTACTTTGATGATTTGTGGTACGATGGTCCCTTGTAAGAGACCTTTGTTTGCAATGAGTTGCTTTACTATCACCCTAAGTCTGAAAGGAGAAATTTTGTGGATTAAACCTTAAACCTTTACCCGTGCCATCATTCCTTTTCATTTCCATTCTTGAATGTTTTTGTCAAGATTGATCTTTAAGAAATCGCATGCTCGTATCTTATTTCTTACTAGGATATATTCATACCTCTACTATCTGCTTTGTCTCTTTCTTGAACTCATTATTTTTCAGCGCTCCTCTCTTGTAATCTCGTGCCTTATTTATTCCCATGTTCTCCTTGAGATTCCTTATCGTTTTCTATCTCGTTGCTCCTTCATCTTTTCTCTAGTGGATTGGATATTCCGTTTGTAAGGCTCAGAGAATAAGTGTAATGTATTTTTGGAATTCTTAGGTTAGAATATGTGTTTTTGAATTGAGCAAATTTCAGGTTGTATTTGATCATGGAAAATAGGACTTAAGCTGGAGAATGAATCCTAATAGTTATAATACATCTTCTCCTAGTAGTTTTGGATTTGGAGCTTGGTACTCTAATGTTATTTTGAGAATTTAGTTAATCAAGATAATAGTTCGTTGTTGTTGGGTACTATAACGGTTGCTTGGTATGTCATTTGGGAATTAGATGTCTCTAATTGATGGATTCTAAAGGAGATTTTACTTTAGGGTAATTAAGCCAGTAACTAAAGTTTGAGGAATATTGTCATAAATGGAAATCGATTCGTTTTAAGTTTTAGATGAGCTAGATGATTTGAATGGTTGTCTGTTTGCCCAGTGATTGGCCATTTGTGGTTTGGAATTAGTAATTCTCTTTTATTCTTAAGGAATCATAGTTCGAGATTGAGAAATGTTCGTTGCAAGCTTTGGATAGTGAATGCTCGGTTGTTATGGATTATAGAGTTAGAATAGTGAAGCCATTTATCTTGAGGATTAGTAACCATCATAGTTTTCTAATGTGACTATTTATATTTGAGACTTCGAGCGTAGTAATGATCGAATTAAGGATGTTGTGGCGTATTAAAGAATCCTTATAACCGATAATGGATTGTGGATTTTCCCTTGTCGTGAGACTTTGGATGAGACTAGTTGGATCTTAGATAATTATGTTTGGTTGCGTGGATTGTGTTTTGATTTTCGAGGATGAGAAAGTTCATTGTAAATTTAGGATAATGAGTTTGAAGTAAATTGGATTAAAGGATTTCATGGTAAGTCCTTTACTTTGTGGTTGTTAGTGATCATGTTTCCATAGATAAATATTTTGTTGGTAATTTCTAGTAAGAGTTTTGATGAAACTAAGAAGATTAGAGTGCGTAATAAATCTTTCATGTGGATTGTTAGTTGTGGAGTCTACCGTGCCGATGGACCTTAGTAGATTCTAATTGGATTCGAATAATTGGGATTTGTTACTCGAAGTTTCGTGATTATGGAATATTTTTGGTAGGATTTCTGATGATCGAAAATGATGAGTTGCAAATTGGGTAAATTGCATTCTCTTGAGGATTTGGTTTATTAGTAGAGTTAGTAATGTCGAATTCTTGTAGATCTTCCTCCCGACTTTATCTTCATCTTCCTATCCCTAAGAATTCGATTTGTTTTGTTTTTGCGTGTTTTGTATATATTTTGTTACCCTGAATTGTGTGTGAATTGTGCGAGTCGCTCTATGTACGTGTAATGTCTTGTTATTTGATTTTATCTTTGATAAAACTTTCAAATTTCCATATTATATTTCTAATTTAACGTTTCAAAGAAGTCTAAAGATGGTTTGTGTACCCTCTTTTTGGAGAAAATGGATTTCTTTTGCTTTTATATTTGGATTTTGTGTTTGGTTGGATGTTTGCACTTGTTATTGGAGACGTCTAATAACTAGTCCTGCACTTACTAACGTTGTTTTTAATTTCGATTTCACTATTTCGACTTTAATTTGATTTGGATAATTTGAGTTCTCGTTCGCGACGGGCACTCTTGAGATCCGTAAGTAAGTTTCGCACTTGTGAAATTTTACCTAAACCCTTTTCGAGATGAACCCCGTTTCATAAATGTTTCCCTTATAAAAGTTTTCGTATTAATTTTGAAAACCGATTATTGTCCTTGATACTTTTATTTTCTACTCTCAAGTTTCGAGGAAGAAACTTTTTAAAAGGTGGGGTGATTGTAACACCCGCAAATGTACCCTATTTTAAATAGTAAAAATATTTTTCGGATACTTTTCAGCGAATTTTAGTTTTAATTTGGAATTTAATGTTCCGAGTCGAATTTAGAATTTCCGAGTTCGTATTTAAAATTTCCGCGAGATTTCAAGAAAAATTCGTCTTGAGCCGTCTTTGACTTTTTCTTGACTTTTCCACTTACTCACCCTACATATACTCCCTCATAACCCTAACTCCCTCACAACTCAATCTTCTTCTTCCTCACCATAAACACCAAAACCTAGCCTCCATATTCTTCCAAGTTTAGAATCGTCACTACTCATTCATTTCTCGCTCAAATTCACGTAAGTTCGTCTTATTCTTCCCCTCTTATCTTCCTCTATCCGTATTGGTAATAAAATTACCGTCTTTCTCGCTTTTTAAATTATCCGTCTTTCTCAAGGTGAAATAAATTCATCTTTTATTACCTAATTGTAGGTGGAGACTACTAGGAAGGCTTAGTAATCGATTAAAGACGCGTAAAGGTAACGGTGAAGGGTTACTCGATATCATTTACGTGTTTTACATGATTTCTATGTTAGAATTCGTATTTAGAATACGATTAGAAAGCTTAGGAATTGTATTATTGATAATGATTGTTGTTAGTTGATGACTTTTCATGATGATTATTGATTGTTGATAGTTGTTAGAAGTGAATTATGAAAATTGAAAATGTTTGAATGTATGTTGAAGGCCTCGGGTGATTTGGTAACACATGTCACGAGCGTGAAATACAAGTCACGGTCGTGACTTGTGCAGTTTCACTGCACTGACCCCTTTTCGTAAAATGATCATATCTCCTTCGTTACATTGCTTGTTTTAGGCTTGTGACATCCCGTTGGAACCGTAAGAGGATAAGCTATCACCTCCATTTAGAATTTCTGCATTTTCATGTCTAGAACTCTAGTTATGACCGTTTGAAGTGGACCCTTGTTTTTGTTGGTTTCCAAACAACGTTGTTTTGGAGAGGTATCTATGTTTTTTATTCATTATGCTTCATAAACTTGTTCTAATGCTTATGTATCATGTATTGACTCATGTTTATCATATTTAAACTTATATGATTCCCTATTCTCATGTTTTGTGACGGTTTTTGGTATGTTCCCACTTTGAGTCGGTTTTTACAAATGATACGGTTTGAGCACTATTTTGTCTTGTACTTTGTACTCTCATTCCCTTGGCTACCTCCACGTTCGTAAGGCTGGAATGTCGGAACGGGAGGTATCCTACTGCTTAATTGCATGTGTTAGTGGGCATACGACGACGTTGTTGGGAGGCGAACGCTATGCGTTGATCGACCCGGCCGTCAAATGTTGTGTACTTGCGAGGTGGTGTTATTTGCATGTAGCGTACCGCTTGTTATGAGGCTTGAGCTCTTTTCCGCCTCTTTCGTGAATTGATCTACCGAATTTGGGGTACTCGGCGTCTATGATTGACCGAGTCTTGGATGCGAAACGTCATCGCATGTCGAATCGGAAAACGTTTATTCCGAGAATCTGGCCAGGTTTAGATTAGGAACCGTATTATTATCGTCGTCCTACCAGGAGGAAATTAGTCTACATATACGAAATGGATTGAATCGTGTATGCGTTCAGGGAAGGCTTTTCTCCCGTGGATGCCCATTAATCATACTTGCCATGTACACGGTGCTAGTGCGTTTCATTTACCGTGAGAGAGGTCGTCTTTGTGTCGTTGTTCTTGAATGCGTGATTTCATGATTTTATTCATGGTCATTGCATGATTGGGCATCGTCATTGTTTTGTTATGTGTGGATGGGTGATTACATGATTGATATTCATGGTCATTCGATGACTTGGCATGGTTTGTTTGTCGAGTCTCAATCTTATCAAACTTATACCGCTAACGGTGAGATGCAAGCCCTAGTGAGCGTATTCGGTTGCCTAAGAGTGTCTTCCCCGAGTCTTTGAATAACATGATGGATTCGACTTGTACCTCTTATGCTCTTATCATTATTTATCGATTGCCTATTTATCCTTATCGTATCTCACATGTATATTCATATATGCATGATTTTACTTTTGTATTTCCTTTTCTCTATGTACGTTTAATGTGATATGGCTGGGAGAACCCGGAGTTACTCCCCACTGATTGTGGCGTTCATGTTTTTCATGAATGAACAGTTTGCTTGCATGGATGGCTTTTTGCTTATGCTATTTTGGGTTCGGGTGTGAGCTAGCGGGCGTTGTCCCTGGAAGATTAACCTCTAGTCGTTAATTAGCTAGTTTGCTAAACTCTTGTACTTTGCTAACATTTTGAGAGACTCTGTCTCTTTGTTGTATTTCCGTACTTAGTTTGTCAGTTTTTGACACTCCTCGGATTTTCTACCTTGCATGTGTAAAAGTTTTTAAAACTTCACATTTCCGCTATATATTTCACATGCTTGTTTGTTTTATATTTTCGCATTCGCGAGGGTTCTCACATTACTAGTGTAGTAATATACTAATATTAGTAGTATTATGTCTTACTGATTATCTAGTTAATAATAAGGTAAGATTATTTGGGTTTAATCTTTGGTGCAACAAGAAGGAGACCTTCTACTTTGGAGGTAAGATTATTATCTAGTTCTTATTGTGTCCATATTGAACCGAAAATACCCCATGTAAGGATGTTTTCGTCTTATCTTTTCTTTTATGCTTTTATATTTGCATGCATGATAACTAGATCCTAAATCATTAAGTTAATGTAATTTAATGAACTAATTAGAAGTGTCTAATTAGAGGTCTAGGAGTTTCATGTGGTATCAGAGCTCAATTGTTACATGCATGTCGATTTTAAGCATTAAAATCGAGTTTTACGATAACTTGGGTAAAATTGAAAATTTGTGTTAAAAATTGGTTTGTACAAAATTTTTGATTTGCATGCATACCTACTGACCTCAAAATAGTTGTGGTCAAATTTGGTGGTTTTAGGGATTAATTTGCTATTTATTTTGATTTATGGCCTTTAAATCATGTTAATATGCATTTTTTATGTTAAAAGTTAACTAAAAATATTTGCAAGTTGATTCTGGCCGTGAAATTTCTATATGATCTCACTTGCATGTTGTACATACTTTATGTGAAATTTCGTGACTTGTAGTTAAGTTTTGCATGATTATTGATTTTTATGAGATAAAAGTCAATAAAGTGAGATTATTATGATCATAAAATTGAAACGTCATTTTATGGTCTTGAAAATTTTTGGTACATTTTATAATGTGATTTATATCATCTTGGTGAAATTTATAGTTTGTTTCACTATTTTACTATATTTAATGGTTTTTATTTGATAAAACTGTTGAATACAAAGTTACTTGTTCATAAAATTAACTCAAATTTTTTGGGCAAATTTTTCTGGTTTTTAAAGTTCCTGGAAATGTTCTAGATTGTACAAAATTTTTGGTTTCAAAGTTTTATGATTTTATATTTTACTAGTTTTAGTCTCGTGCAAAAAAAATGCACGGGTTGTTTTTAAAATCTTAATATGCAAAATATGTTAATTAATACGAATATAATTAGAAGTAATGTTCTCAACTGATAATTCAATGATATATACGATGTATAATTATAGCATACTCTTTTAAAAATTTTAACTCTTGCCAAATTAATTTGTTAGAGTATGTTTACAATCCATAATATTGACCTTTTATTTTTTTGTTTCACTATCCATTTTTCAAGTTCTTTTTATTTTTTTTAATAACTAATACTTATTTGAATATTTTTATCAATTGTGTTATTGTTTATTTTTTTTACACAATATAGTACTTGTTTAATACAATATTTATTTCATATGGATTGCGCCTTTTCCGATTTTTTTAAAACTTTGGGACATTTTTTTTAATATTATTTTTTATTTATTTATTTCTTGTAATTTCTATCTTTATTACGGGTTGATTTTTCTTATTTTTTGAAGTATATTTTTAATTTTATTTCTTTTAATCTCTATCTTTATTAAGTGTTGATTTTTCTTATTTTTCAATGTATATTTTTAATTTTATTATTAACAAACTTTTAGATGTACTCATTTGAATGGATAAAATATATTTTATTTACTTATAAGTATTATTGATTTGTGTATGTATATATTGCTTGCAAAGGCTCTAAGAAAGAAATTAATTCACCTAAAGTTTAGGAGCCCACCTTCCATAACTTTAATTTGTAATGACAATTACTAAAACTATAAGGGAGTATGAAAGTTATGAAAGAGAGAAATAAAATTCCACAAGAAACGTGGGGGTCCTACATTCAAAAAAAAAAGTTTGATTTTTCACCTCCTTAAAACCAGGAGCCAATAACATTTGCCTAAATGTTGTTGCTTTTATATAAAGAAGATTTTGGGTTTATTTCATAAATGTTATGATTAAACCTCTACATTTAGCAAATACGATCAATTCGAACGAATTTAATACAAACAAAGTTAGTGGGGACTAATTTTGAGTTCTAAATCAGTTTAGATAATTAGTTTGAGCTTAAATACGATTTAAGTGTTGATTATTGATTTTTAATGGTTAAAAATCGATAAAATCCATAAAACCGAGCTAGAATGAACATGATAAGTATTAAGGGCGATTTTGGCATGATTTTTACAACATTTTAGTTATGTTTTTATTGTTGAATGAATGAATGTCATTTATTTAATTTTTAATGCAAGTTGTACCTAGTATGGCCTAGATTATTTTAATCGGTATTACCCGTAATGTAAGGGAATACCGATTCGGTTGTAATTTTATTTGCGATCTCGTATCGTCGTTTGTAATAATTTAATTTCTTTTTTAGATCAAATGTATAATAGGAATTTTATTTGTATCTTTTTGTAAATAATTATTATGAAGACGGAGATTCCCGAAGTCGGTGTTCCAAAAGACGGTGCCATAAAGAGGCAAGGGGCCAAGGTGTTGGTTTCCGATTTTTTAATCTACTAGTTAATTAGATTAGCTAGGTGGCCATACTAGGATTTATTATTCGCTTGCTTTATTTTTCCGCTCATGCCATAATCGCCAACATGCATTTTTATTTCTCGATTGTCAATTCAAAGTTATTCAAAATTCACCGACTTAGTTCGCTTATAGGGAATTAATAACAAAACTGACAAGACCTCTCACATGACTTAAAAAATTGAGATTTAGCCTTACCAATTGAAGCACCTATGAACCCCGTGTTCATTAGGGCTACCACGCTCGTGGGTCCCTTTTTACCTCGGGTAAGTAGGGTGATACGATCACAAGCCAAAATTGGATTGAACTCAACGAGATAAGCGTTATCTTCGGACTAAGAGATGAATTTAGTTGAAATCCGTCAACCAAGAGTTCTAAGGGTAGAATTAGTCAAGTATTAACTTACCATTTTTAGATAAAGGTAGCATACAATGACTATTTTTGTCTAAAGATGGGTCTTGGAATCACTTATATAATTTCGTGAGGGGTCATTATATGAGTGACTTGTTTAAAATTGTTTTACAAGTAAATTATATATAAGCAATGAATGTTTGTTTTCCGTTTATATTTATGATATTCGCGCAATGACAATTATTTATCCTTCTACGAACTTGTAAATCCGTTCAATCGTGGAAAGGAGTTTCCATTATTTTATACGGTAGCATTTTGATTGCGATCTCCGTTTAAACCACAATAGCTACAGACAAAATGAATTTTATCTTTTGATCCTCATATTCACCATTGCGAATGTCTCTTATGAAGAGTATATGAATAAGTCACACTTAGTCAAAAACGTTTTTATTTTTAGTGACGTCTTCTCATAACAATGATACATCAATCTTTTCGCTCCAACGAAAAAATTTGTATTTTTGGTATGTCGTCATAATGCTCCTTATCGAGGCTTACCTCAAAAGAGGCCAAATCAGTTGGGACGACTAGGTTAATCAATTTACTTAAAATCGTGATTAACCAAATACCGTAGTCATTTTATGAAAGGTTTATCCTTTTTGAAGGTAAAACCATGAATAAAATGAAGAAAGGTCTTCATTATATTTCTAATCTTTTGGTCTAAATAGAGATTCATGAAAGTGAGTGGGAGCTCTAAGAAAGATGTTTTATTCTTGACTGTTAAGAATATGACGAGGTTCAAGAGTAGGTTGGCACGATATTGGCACAAGGCAAGTGAAAAAGGCAAAACTATTTTGAATAGTAAAGTCAAAATCCAAGCAAGGTGTCTAACCCAACTTTAGATAATTCTATTTTACAGTGTAAGACACTAGAAAAGAATTTGCCCCAAGTTTTCTAAAGAGTTAGAAATTGGGTGTACTATTTTCACCCATAATATCTATATGATCGACATTTATTTTGCTAAAATGCAAGTTTTGGGTATTAGATACCCATTGTGGTTTTCATCAATGTATTCAATACATGTAATAAATCGTGCGACGACCAACCATGATTAAATGTCGACCTACAAGGGAAAAATAAATATTGTAGTTTTATTTCTATAGAGACATATAAAAGTTATAATGTGATCAATCTAGTTTTGGATTTAGAGGTATACTTTAATAAACGTGATTATGTACATGACTTCTAAATAAAGAATATAGTATCCACTTTAGTGTACGACACAAGTGTTTCACTTTTGTGAATAGAACAAGCTTTGTATCTTTTTATGCCTATACTTGGTCAATGGTTATCCCGTACCAATCAAAGGTAATTATATTCTTGACCTAAACTAGTAATTACTTGTCATATAGATTGTAAAAGGCTCAAAATTGGTGACCCTAATCTAATCTTAATTCTGGATTATGTAGCACATTAAGAGGCTAGTATTTACAACTATCCCTAAACCATCTGATTTTGAATCTTATGGTGCGTGCGAATCTAGTATTCAAGGCAAGATGATTCGTGCCCTTTTTATTTAAAAGGAAATCGAACTAGTGAGTTATTGGCCCTATTACATAAGAATATGCGTGGTCCAATAACAAACACAACTAGAGATGGTTATGACTATTTCACTTTATTTATCAACGATTTAAGTAGATATTATATTTGATTCTACTTAATGAGGTGCTATGAGAAATTCTTTGAAAAGTTCAAAGAGCTTCAATGTGAAGTAGTTAACCACCAAGAGTATTAGATCAAGGACTTACGACCAAATCGTAACTAAAATATCTAAGTATTGACTTTGATTTTGACCAAAAGTATAGTGAAATAGTTTCACGAGTTAACTTCTCTAACACACATTATGAGATAAGGCGTTGTTAAATAGAGAAACAGAACTTTATACGATATGGTTTTTTCTTTGTCAAGTCAAACTGAGCCATTTGACTAACCTTGGGATCTTAATATTTTTGTCTGCTATTTTCTTTTCCCACCATATCAAAGCACATTTATAACAGTCGGATTTTATTTCATATACGATATGGATAGGTACCATACCTAATTTATAAGTTATTCGAATGAAACAAGTGCTCAATAATCCTACATTGACCACGAGAACAAAGCGTTTGTGACTCGTGATGCTATATTTCAATAAAAATACGTTTATTTCTTGATAAGACAGAGTGGGAGAAAATGTTTCAAGAGCCACAAAACTGAGCAAATGGTCCGGAAAAAGTTTCCTCGTTGCTTGTTCAGTAGTAATTTCTTCGGAACCTAAGAAGTCAGGTGGAATTTTATCACTCCTTAATAGTGATGAATTCTAATCCGTGACTTATAAAAGACTGTTTCTAATCCCAACTTCTTGCTATGGCTTAGAGTCATGTGATTCGTAATGGACTCCATGCATGATGGTCAGGTATGTGACCTGGTAAGTTTTACTTGAAGAAGTACGACCTATTCAATGTAAATTGATTTCTAAGATCGAAATTTGTATGAATGAACATTAAAATGTTTTCAAAGATAAATTGGTAGGCAAAGAGTTTTGCACCAACCTTAATTCTTCGATCCATTCGAATATACTTAGCGATTACAGCATATCATAATAGTATGACGTCAACTGGATCTCAAGAACCACCTTCTTGAATACGATTCTAGAAGAGGTAGTATATTTTATATTCACCTATGGGTTCGTAGATCCTAATTATCCTAAGTTAATTTGCAAGCTTAAGAGTATGTCTTAAGTAAGCACTAAATAGTTGGAATTAGTGTGTCAATCATGTTGTAAAATATTTCTCGATATCTCGAGGAATTATGTTTATACATGAAGTTGAGTGCGAGTAATGTGGTGTGCATCAGTCTTATATGTGGAGACATATTGATCATTTTAGATGATGGAATATTTTGGAGAAGTAGAATACATCTTTTAGATATCTGGATTTATGAAGTTAAATCTAAAAGGATATTAGCATTAAGTCAAAATTCTTATATTGATAAGAACTTTGACTAGTTCAAGAAAGTTGAACACATGATAATTGATTCCTTTTGCTTCCGCTGCGGGATCAATTATAAACGCTGTGATGTATACTCAATTCGACATTTCGCATGCTTTGAGTATGACGAATCATTTGCAATCAAATCCAAGTGAGAGTCACTTGATAGCCAGAAAGAACATTCTTAAGTACTTGCGAAGGATTAAAGATATGTTCCATGTGTTTGGAGTTTACAGTGAGTTGTGTGTAAGTGGTTACACAGACTATAGTTTCCAATCTAATCAAAGTGATTTGAAATCACGAACTGGCTGTGTTTTATAGAAGATTTGTCTGTTGGGAGAGTTCCAAGCAGAAAACACTATTGGAAAGGTTCCAAGTAGGAGTGACATTTTCAAATATAAATGTCATGTATCCGCTGGAAGTGTTCCAGGCAGTTTATCATTGCGGATTTCACAACGGAAATAGAGTACATTGCATCATATGATGATGCATATGAAAGTAGCTTGGATTCGACAGTATTGGAGGGACTAGAAGTAGTTCCTATAGCTGTATACCCTATCCCATTATACTGGTAACACAGTGGGAGCTACCTTTAGGTCAAGAGTCCTAAGTCTAGATTCAAACCTAGACACGTACTTAGAAAGTTTTATGTAATATGAGATTACGTAGACAAAGAGAAATAACAATCAGAACAGTAGGAAAGATGCAAGTATTGCTAATCCATTACCATGCCTTTTGCAGGCTGACCATGATAGTCATGTCATTTCAATGGGATTGAAATATGTACCTGAATTGCTAGTGATTATGAGATATGAAATTATTGATAGCGTATCAATTTTTCCAAATTTTCGATAATCGCATTCATTGTTCGAGTTTCATTAAAAACTCCTTTATTTAGTTTGACTAAATTTTAATACTTTGTTTATCCGAATTGGTTGAAAGAAAGGTTGAACCCAATTCAAGTGAACAGGATGAACTTAGTGTTTTGTCCCTAGTCAATCATTTGAGGTGACGTCTCGAAGTGACTAGATTGTAAGTCGATCGATGGTTGGTTCAGCATCATGGGGTCATGGAAATGACTGGTCACTCTGTCGGGGAGTGACCATAATAGAGTCCCTTATCAAAATTGTTGAAGCCTGGTTGTGGCGGGGATTTCTATTTTATTCCTATGAGTCGATTCTTTAGTTTGGCGACCATTTACTTGAGTCGGTGTAGTTTCCGATTGACTTTGGTTTTTGTCCAAGGTCGTGCCGTGAAAGGAGGCCGATGGACATCTTCTGGGTCATGGTGATCTGCATCATACAGTGTAAGATGGGTCAACAGGAATTGTCCACCCACGTTGGGTATTAACATCTTCGGGCCACTCGAGGAGTAGTAACTGGAAATGCGTGGCCACGCTCGGAAGAGATCTCTGTTAGATTTTCCGGTCAGACAGTTACTCTCCCAGATCGAGAAAACCACTCTATTTATAATTTTCAATTGCAAGTGCGACCTGTAAGACACCTTGCAATGAGTGGGAGGATGTGACGCAAAAGCGACAAGAGAATCGGTAGCACACAACTTGTCGAGACAAGTGGGAGAAATTGTAGGAGGATGAGTCCTCCGCAATAGTGTTGTTACATGCACAACTTGTATCGGACAAGTGGGAGATTGTTGGAGTAAGTGTCCTCCACATTAGTGCATTTATATAATAAATCTCATTTGGAATATACGTGGCATGATTAGTATATTATTGATACTCCACGTCAGTTGATTAACGTAAATCGGTAACGCTCGGCTGACTAGAGTTTGACGTTATTGTCGTATGACGGCGGTGATCAACTGATCCCTTTAGGTCACACCTATAGGATGAGACCCAAATAGAATACTAATTATTTGTATACGATACAGTTTAATTAGGGCATTACATATATTTGATATGTACGTTTAGTTAGGAGAGTTATTTATTGGAAATTGAGTTAGGAACTCATTCCACTTAAGTTTATTAGTCAATTATACGATAACTGACTGAATAAATTTTACGTCTTATTTTAATACGATTAAATAAGATTTAATTTAGTGATTAATCGTTGATTCATTAAATTAGTTGAGGTAATGCATATATTTTGAGGTAGAGGTAATTAGTTAATTATGTTTACAAGGAGTTGTAAAATAAATTAACTGGGCATTGTGGGACCCATTATATATTGATATAATGGTAAAATATCACTTAAAAGTTAAGTACATATTGTTTATTAATTTGAGTCATATAATTGTTATATGATCAAATTAACACTTAATTATGCAAGATAATTAAGCATATGATTAATAAGTATTTGTGGGACAAATATAAAAAAAATCAAAATGGTCCATATGAGACACTTTGTAACACCTCGTGTTTTTATAATAAATTTTATCCGGAAATTTATTTATTAAAATAATTATTTTACGAGTTTAATTATTTATTACGTATTTAACGCTTACCATATCTATTTTGTTACTTTCCTTTTTTACCTAATTTGGATGGGTTAAAATGTCCGTGCACGATTTTACAATTTAATAGCTACTTCTCCTATATAAACTCTTTGAGCGTTTTAATTATACTAAACCTGATTTGTAATTGGATATTCCATCTTGTGAGCTAATAGGTCAAAAGCCCACTTGAACTCTCTTATAAATAGAAAATCTAACCTAACAAGTAGGTTGCTCAATCTATTTTTCTTCCCTGGGTACGTTCGTGCCGCAGCACCTCTCTTTCATCCTCCATTCTTATTTTCTCCATTTAACTTCATTGTTATGCAAATTTCTTCATCCAAATCAAATATAAATTATATATTTATAATCCTGACTCTTACTTCTACAATATATTCTATTCATATTATTTTTAAGGGACTCGATTGTATGGGGTTTAGACCTACCTTTAGGGTTTATATATTTGATGGGTAAATAAGAAGGATAAGAAGAAGATGTCTTTCTTTTGGGGCGTTTTGGAGAAGGATTCGTGTAGGACTATATTAATGGCGTCTTTATGTAGATGAAGATTATTTTGCGGTCTTTATTGTGTAATAAAGGTAACTAGGTGTTTTCCTTTAATTATGTTTATAGAAAGTGAATTATTAACATGATATAATGATTGATTGTATGATTAATTGTTTGTGTGGTTATTTATGTTTATGATTCACATTTTTAATTGCATTTAATATTTATGTTGTTATTCTATTTTCAATTATTTATTTGGTGCGCGAACTAGGGTTCAAATCGAGAACCCTAGCGTCGTTTTGGAGGCGCGGCCCCTAGGGTTGGCCGTGGCCTAGGGTTTCGGCCTCTTCCTTGTGGAAGAGGCTAGGGTTTGCTTATGTTGAGAAATTAGGGTTTTGGTTTACATCATTAAGGTTATAGCTGAAGTTGCTATAACTTTGCATGTAAGTTACCCTAATTATACCTATTTGAGTTATAACTTCGAAAGTGAAGTTATGGTGCGGTGTACTATAACAAGACTCGTTGTGGTGACATGGCGGTTTGTACCGTGGAGTCGACCCCTCGGTGATGGTGTTATAGAGGACTAACCCGTGACAGAAGAGAGTTATAGTTGATGATACTATAACCTCGCACGTATAAAGTTATAGCTTGAAGTGCTATAACTTCACTAAAGTTGAGTGAAAGTTATAGCTGAAGGTACTATAACTTTGATGAAGTTAAGTGAAGGTTATGGTTGATGATACTATAACCTGATAAGCTTAACCAAAGTTATAGGTGGTGTACTATAACTTTGCTGAAGTTAGGTGAGGGTTATAGTTGATGATACTATAACCTGACAAGCTTAACCAAAGTTATAGCTGATGTTACTATAACTTCACTAAAGCTGAGTGAAGTCTATAGCTGAAGTTGCTATAACTTCACTAAAGTTGAGTGACGGTTATAGCTGAATTTACTATAACTTCACTAGGGTTAAGTGAAGGTTATAGTAGGAGGTACTGTAACATTGAGTTGTTATATGCTTCTGTGTCTGGTGTTATGGTAACTCGAACTATAACATGACCTTTGAGGTGTATTTTTATAGGTCAAGATACTATAACCTTTGGTGATATGTGCTTGCTTATGTGTGGTGTTATGGTTAGTTGGACTATAACGCTATGTTTGCATAACGTATTGGTTATCCTCGTTCCTATATTGTTGGACAGTCGGTTATACTGTTCTTGAGTTTAGTCGTGACGTTGTTCACGCATTGTTGGACAGTCAGTTATACTGTTCCTGTGTAGGGTCGTGACGTGGTTCACACATTGGTTAGTACAGTCAGTTATACTGTGCATTTGGTTGTTGGCTTATTGAATAGATGACGATAGTATCAATTATATACTATCGGAATGAACTAACGCTACACTTCGGGGATTCGGTTTTATGGTCTATGTTCGGGGGGGTATCAGAGGCAGTTCGTTATACGCTCTGGTCCCCGAGTGTCGTTCGATGTACAGTTAATGCATCGAGGGTCTGGCCAGGTCTTAGACATATAGGCAGTGGTTATACGCTATAGATAGTACCGTGGATGCAGTTCGTTATACGGTCCACAGTGGATGCAGTTCGTTATACGGTCCACACCGATGGAGGCAGTTCGTTATACGCTCCACTAGCTAGAGGCAGTTCGTTATACGCTCTAGTGGTTAGAGGCAGTTCGTTAATCGCTCTAACGGCGTTCATTCTATTCGCTATGTCTTGTTGATTGAATTGGTGACTTTATTGCTATGGATCACGTGTCACTTTCGGTCGAGTTAGTGTTCATGGTCTAAGGGTTTGTCTAGTTGCATTCGTTTGGAAATGATGATGTCATAGTAAGTTATGTTGCACGTCATATTGTATAAATTGGTTCACATGTATGTTATGATTACTGTATGTTGTTATAGATTGTTATTAATTCAGCCTGTTGTAAACATGACTGGGAGAGCACCTAGTTACTCCCGACTTATTGTCGACCCCATTCTCAGGTTGAATTGGTTGCTGCTTGTCTGGATATTGTGCTGGAAAGACTTGTGGCGAGAAGAATAATTTATCTAGGAATTTAATTAAGTTAAGAACTATTAATAATGTATTAGTTTAGTTTTGGATTTGAGTATCGATCCGGATTGGTCAGGTGTTTCCGCCACCTTGGCTCTATTCATCTTTGTACTCTGATGGATTATTTATTATTAAGGTATTTCTTTCTGTTTTAAAAATCCGGGTTGTTACACACTTGGACCGGTTTTAGCTAGTAGAAAAACAATCATGTTTATTCTCTACTAAATCCACACTCCACCAAGTGATTATGACATGTTATGACACATGATCATTATCATTTTCTTACCCACACTCAAGTCATTTGCATGAGAATATAATACGCAAAATTATCACCCTTTTGGTGATAGCATGACCGGCCAAGTGCCCATAAATAGTGCACTTGGTTGTTCATTTCATTTTCCTCATTCATTTCATTTGTTTTAGATATCTCTCTAAAATCCTCAACTTCTCTCTAAAACTCACATGCAAACTAATATTCTCTACATATTACTAGTGTAGTAATATACTAATATTAGTAGTATTATGTCTTACTTATTATCTAGTTAATAATAAGGTAACATTATTTGGGTTTAATCTTGGGTGCAACAAGAAGGAGACCTTCTACTTTGGAGGTTGTTTTATGGAGGATCATCCATTAATTTCATGCTCAAGAACAATAAGAAGGAGTTCTTATTGTGCCCATATTGAACCGAAAATACCTCATGTAAGGATGTAATTTAATGAACGAATTAGAAGTGTCTAATTAGAGGTTTAGGACTTTCACTAAGAGTGTGGGACCTCGTTCATCATGTCTTTGATTTCCCAGAGGGGTAAATTTGTCCTTTACCTGTAGAATTCACAGTCCTAGGAGGATGAAGAATCACTCAAGAGCTTGCAATTCCTGACGTTGTGTTTGACTGGGGTAGAAAATATCGTGACTATTTAGGCCTATCCCGTGAGGATACTCATTCTACTATCGACGGCGAAATAGTTAATCTGCTCGTACTAGTGCAAAATTTCGGTGCGCCTATGATTCGGAAATTCCTAATATTTTTCGCCAACAGCCCATTGGTCTTATCTATCTGCACTTGTACTGTTTTGAGGGGTTTATAGAAATACTGTCCTACCGTGGCTAGGCAAAACTTATTCGAAAGGCCGATGGAAAACCGTGCTAATCCGGCTTGGATTATCCTGGCTGAGACTATTAGAGGCTAAGACGCTCGAAAGGCCGACCTCCACGTTCCTTATGCCAGGTCACCGCGTCTCCTAGAGGTTTTGTTGTTTTTTTCCCATATTTTTCTTCCTTCCTGATAGGTTTGGTTTACCGAAAGGATTGGGATGATTTGTAATACTCCGTATTTCTGTGTAGTTCGAACTCGGTCGTGTAAAGCTTACTCGACCGAGTGGATATGGTACTCGGCCGAGTAGAGTCCTCTCGACTGAGTAGAGTCCACTCGACCGAGTAGATTGGTCTGTCGATTGAAATAAAGTTTTGTTCTTTTTCACTCGGCCGAGTGAGTTAGGCACTCGACCGAGTATGACGGGTTTTGAGGATTAGTCATACGATTGATTAAGGATTACTAAGAGGAACTAGGATTCATAATTATCCTTACGTTTATCAAGCAAACCTTATTTCCTTTCAAAAACTATCTCTAATTCCTCAAGAACATCTGTAATCATCTTGTGTCGGATCCGATATCTCGCTACTTTGTTGATTGCATTGGTAAGTATCTATACTTTGTGATTTGTATGTATTTTTATAGCCCTAATTGAAATGGAGAAAAGAGGGATTATGGGGAATATGGATTTTATGATTATTTTTTATTAGGATGGGACTTCATAAAAGAGGAATTTTGAGTAACTGCTTGTTTGATTGCGGAATTGTCAATAAGTTAGGGTTTTCCTACTCAGTATTTGCTCATGTTAATCGATGTAATGAGATATTGTATGATACTTTATTGTTTGATTTATGATAATGATGATGGAGTTCAGGGTTGGAGTTTGAGCTATTACGATGGTTACTATTGTTACTGGTTGATGATTTCGTTGGCAGACGGATCACACCCCGAGTTCTCCCCCGTAGTTATCCCGCTACGTGGGGGATGTGCACATTAATGTTCCAGGTTTGTCTCGCTGCGGTGAAATGGAATTTCGACGCCTGTGGCTGCGGTCCTAGGTCAATTAGTGGTTTTTGTAGAGCTGGGATGGTATTCTGAGTCTACTGAGGTGACCGCTGCGGTGGCTTTCTGGTTTCCCTTTTTCTTGTGGTTGTCCTGTAAATTGGTCGGTATACACGTTTATTGAGCCCGTTATTGTTTTAGAAAACTGCTTTGATCCATCAGGGAATGGTGAGCAAGTGATCACAGGTAATTCGTAAGCTGCATTGGGATGAGGATGGGATCACTACATCGAGTCATATCTTCCACTTAAAATTGTTTTTGGAGTTATATACATTAGTTGGTTTATGTTACTTTGACACTTGTTAGTTGGATTGTTTGGTCAGACGGTATGCCGTCTGCTTGAGATAATGTAGTTGATTTTAACTATGGATTTTAATAAGTAATGTTTCTTTGTCGCTTGATTTGATATGTACTACGTCGGGCAGTCGAGATGGTGGCATCTCCATGTGATAAGAAGGTCTTGTAAAGCTCTTTGGTATATGGGGGGTGTTCCAAAGGGTATCAGAGCGAAGGATTTTGGAACATAAAACCAATGAACCCCATGAATTAGGAGTATCTAATAAAATGAACCCGGGCAGGAGTCATAGGAAGCTACCGCAAAGGTTCGGGAGACACGTCTCGGTATCGCACTCTTTCCCCTATACCTCTTACTTGGTCTTCATGGGAAGTGTCAGGGTGTTTATGTGTATTGGATGTGTCTATCAAGTTGTTTTTGTGGTGATGTGAACTACGGAGGATGATGAGAATGAATGGAAGTAATGGTTTATGATATATGTGCGTAGCACAGAGTGGTATGGATGATAAAATATATAAATCAATGTGAGATATGGCATGAAATGTGACAGTGATATCTACATGAAGTTGATTACACGCATAAGAATGTGAAATTTTACTGTTAAACATGGTTATGCCTCTAAATGTGTGATAATAACTGTACGGGGGTTGTACCCTTGCATGACTCGACCGAGTGGGGTAGGGGACTCGACCGAGTACCCTTGACAATCGATCGAGTGTTGGGGTCTGATGTGAATTTTAAATGCCGAGTAGTTGTAACTTGAACGAGTGCCATTGTGACTCAACTGAGCAAAAGTCCCAGTATATTCTGGACCAATACTGTTTTTGGTGACTCGACCGAGTGTATGTTGACACTCGACCGAGTGTGTCTGACTCAAGCGAGTGTCCCCTTGGACTCGATCGAGTGGAAATCCCTGTATATTAAGGTTGATTCTGTGTTTTGTGTACTCGGCCAAGTATATGTAGTAATCGATCGAGTAAGCTTGACTCGGCCGAGTGGCTTGATGCACTCGACCGAGTGTGTTTGTGCCTGGACCGTTGTCCGTTTTCAGCCTTAGGCTTGTGCTTACGCTTACCATTCTTATTGAAGTTATCATGTCTGCAACAAGATCTAGTGTGTCAGCTGCAACCTCAGAGTTCACTGCTGAAGAGGTTGCCAGACTAGTAGAGTAGAATAATGCGCTTATCGAGTAAGCTTGACCCGGGAGGTGGTAGTGAATGCTACTACCATAAGCACTGCTATTGCCCGTCACTAACCCTCTACTTATGAGGGTACCAGTGTGTTGCATATTCTAGATGACTGGCACCGTGAGATGAAGAGTATCTTCGAGGTCGTCGAATGTCCAGCGAATCTGTGTGTAGAGCAAGCCACTACTTATTAGGGTACCGGTGTGCGAGGAAGTGGTGGTTTAGGGAGAGATTGGCTATGAGGGACTTTTATGTGGGTGAACGGAAGGACGCGGTTCCTTGGAGAGACTACAAGACAGAAATGAGGCTGGAGTTTGTTCCCGCGCATTTGAGGGGAACGCTGAGGTCCGAATTCGAGACCTTTCGAATGACTGAAGAGATGTCCGTGACGATTACTACAACAAGTTCACAGAGCTAGCAAGCTATGCCTGATGCGAGTCGTTATACACCAAAAATAAAAGCCTAAGTCTACTAACTAAAGAAGATAGCGGAAGTATGGTCGATCTCCACAGGGAGGAAACTAACTAACTGTAATCTAAATCTGTCAGTCACAATCTAGGTGTTTTGAAATGGTTTTAAACTAAACTAAATGAGATTTAAAGGAAGAGAAATAAAATTAGAGATTAACACGAAATAAATAAGATAAAGAAAGAATATGCTAGGATTCGGTCTACTGCAATATCGGCATCTATGGGTCAACTAAGTCAGTTAATCTATCAATGAGAAGGGCAATGATTTTCTCCTCTCGGTCTCAAACCACCCTAGGGATTTTCCTAATTAACTCTCGTCCTCTTAGGAGTCACCTATCAATTCTAAGCAAGCCTTTCCCTTCAATCTCTCGATCCAGGTCGGGGTTAACTACCTAGCTAGTCTCCTGCGTCCACTCATTCGACTAACCTCAATTATATTGCTTAGATTGATTCTCATATTCAAGACTAACTAAAATACTCTATCCTATCATGCCTTTACTACAGTTTTACTCATCCTAACATACAAGGGAATTAGCTACTCATACTATTAATGATGCTAGCAATAAAGACGATTGAACATATGGCATTAGACATGAAATAATCGTACTTAACAAGCATAAAAACAATAATAATGCAGCAATTAAGAAAGGTAAAACAGTAATTAAAACTAAAACAAAGATTAAGAATAAAGGAGAGAAAAGAATTTACAATCTTAGCAAATCCGGCGTAAAGAACAAATCCACGTCGATAATAAACCCAAGTATAAACTTAAAGAATAAGAAAGTTCAGAAACTAATGGTGAAAGATTAGTGTCTGCTAAGTAGATGATAATAATGATTTTTTCTCTAATGACGAAAATAAGAGTCTTATATAATGCATAACACGACTCTAAACCCTAATTAATCTACGGACTTAAGGCCCGTGATGGATTCCACTTGATGAAGGGAATATTCCCTTCGATCGAGGTCTTTATCTGAGGATATCGGTCGATCGAGCACTTCATCCTCTTAATCAACCAACTCTTCTACAACTTCCCCTCGATCGAGCAAATGACAGCTCGATCGAGGTCTTCCTCACTTCAACTCTCCTGGATCGACCAAAGATATAGTCGATCGAGGTCTTCCGGCCTGGCATATAATGTTAGTCATGACTTTGGGCTTCATTGTGAACGGTCTCACGCTTTCCCATGCAAGAGCCTCTATCCCGTTCTTTCCATTCTCCTAAATGTATGCAAAGTGGACTGTTTTGGCTCGGTTTCCGCTATTACGCAGCTTGTACCTACAAAATGGTAATGAAAGTACAAAGTAGCCAAATAGGGGCATAAAGTGACGTAATATCACTTAAATGACATAGAACTGCTTGCATAAATGGACTAAAAAGTCTATATAAAATACACGCATCAAACTTCCCCAAACCAAACCTTTGCTTGTCCTCAACCAAACTAAATGCAGATACATGGAACTAAATGAACCTAGGGGAATGGAATAAGTCTCAGAGCTAGCTACAAGTCAATGCTAACCAGTCTAATGCACTCATTCAATTCCTACAGAGCTTAATACTAGAGTGAACGAATTTATACAATTTTGGAAATAAGTTAGACTTTCAACCCTGCAAGACTCAACCAAATTCGGACTCTCACGGGTCACTCTTCTCTCATCAAGCAAATGGTAAATAAATATGTATAATAAAGAGAGAAGAAAATATAGTCACTCACCTAGGCTACGACCGACACAACATGCATTGCTAACTAATATGAATGATGATTCAAGCACCGTACACACGCATAACCGCCGTTCAAGGACAACCACGTGCCGAACATTTGAAAAAATATGGATTTGTGAGGCTAATTGGTAAGAAGGGGCAAAACAAATAATGGAAATGTGTGGGTGAATAGCAAAGCTAGTTTCTAACAAGACCGTAATAGAACTCGTTCCATTCTTCCAACTATCAAAAATTAAGCTCGATGCCTTAACATATTCAGGCATAAACAACACAAATCCCATGAAACACCTTGACGAATAATGATAAGCATAGGAGGTGTAAATAACAAAAAATTCAGCCAATTATTTTTTCTCATTATATTTTTTCATTTTTTTTTCATTTTCTTTCTTCTTTTTTTTTCTTTCTTTTTGGCTGATCGAGGAAAACCCCTCGATCGAGTGAAATAAGTTACTCGAAAGAGGTAACAAACATCAACATCTGCTCGATCGAGCTACAAGCTGCTCGATCGAGGCACAATTAATCACTTCTCTGCTTTTTTTCTCGCAAATACCCACTCCAATCAATGGAAACGAGCCAAAAACTGACACCACAATAAAATATACCTCGACTACTAGACTAGCTCGGCAAAGGTAGGCTCAGTTTAGAATGTAGTTAAGGGCAACAGGCAGATATGGCTTTGTGTGGAGTTAATGGGGTAAAATGAGGAACAGGGAGATGCAAATATTCTCAAAACACGTAATACCGACCACAAACCCAATGCGTGCATGCAATAAGAAATCAACGTTCATATACAAGCAAATGACACGAGATGTGGGGAGTAACTACTCTGATTCCTAGATGAACTGGTCATAGATGTCACCAGTTATAGGCTCTAAAACTCAGAATATATAAGTAGTTTGCCAAAATGATGAGTCAAGTCTAATAGTCAAATTTAAATTCCAAGACAAAATTCAATAGTTCACTACTTCGATTTTACTAAGTAAGTCAAGAATGGTGCAAGGAATAGCATAAAATAGACTTGTAGTGCAATTTCATCACGAACAAGACTCCAATCCGACTCGACTATATGCAAAAATAAACGTGATATTTTTGATTTTTTCAATTTTTTTCTAATTAACATGAATTGTAAACGTGAATGCAATACAAATGCAAATGCAGACGCAAAAGGATGTAAAACACCTCCCCAAACCAAAACAGACAATGTCCTCAATGGCCACAGCACAATAGCATATAAGGGAAAGGGAAACACAACCTAAATCATGGTCCTAAGGAAGGAAATATATACAAAGAATGGAAAAAATAAATAGAAAAGCTCACAAAACAACAGCTTCCCCAAACCAGCATTAAACTGGGGTCGAGTAATTTGAAAGGGGATCGAAGACTTCTCTTATATAGGTAAGTTAGTTCGGTCGATCGAGTAGAATTTCCACTCGATCGAGAACTTTTTCAGGCAGGACCGCTTGATCGAGTAGTTCTGATTTACTCGATCGAGGACTTTCTCTTCTCACAGCCTTCGACTTTTAGCAATTGATTTCCGCTTCTTTTTCCCGCAAAAACGATACCCAAAATAATACCAAAAAATGTCTAACAGGAAAAGTAAGTTGTTTATCTAAACTACGGATTATAACATAACGTCTAATCTAAGTAAATAGTCTAATTGTCTAATTGAAAACGCAATAAATTGTTATTTACAAATTGCACAGGGTTGCAAACCCGGCTAATAACCAAATAGTTTTGTGACAAGGCCAGCGTCAGGCCACTGACTTGCGGAATTACCCTCAGCTGCGTTAATTTCCGACTTCTTTCTCCACACATACGATAATTTCTTAGAGATTAGCTCCACTTCTGAATCACTCGAATATGTGCGAACTCCTTTTTTCTTCTTGGACTTCTTCTTGATACCATCACGCGAACATGGCTCCCCCTTCTTCACCTCCAATGCTGCCAATCTATTATCTGTAAGGCAACACACAACAGCACATTTCTCCAATTCGCTCCCAAGCTGGGGCGGAGGTGTTACGGTAGCAATAGGAATATCACAAACAGGAGCTATAGGCTCAATAGGAACCGACGCTTTGTCATGCATAAAAAAATCAGGTGTGATGTCAGCTAAGGGAAGCGCGTGACATGGTGAAACAAGCATGGGACCTTAACTAGCACGAGACTGAGTGAAAACTAGGTTCTCCCCGCCTATCTGAAAAGTTAATGTCCGTAACCCGACATCAATAACCGCTTGCGCAGTATGCAAGAGCGGTCTTCCCAAAATGATGGGAGTGTGAGAATCCTCAAGTATGTCCAATACTATGAAATCGACCGGGATAAAGAATCTCCCTATTTGCACAGGTACATCCTCTATGACTCCTAATGGTCGGGACAAGGTCCTATCTGCCATTTTCACCGTCATGTTAGTACACTGAAGCTTGGTGAAGCCTAACCGTTTGGCTAAAGACAAAGGTAAGACGCTAACACTAGCTCCTAGGTCACATAACGCATTATCTATAAGATAGGTACCTATATGACACGGTATGGAAAAGCTACCTGGGTCGGACAGTTTAGGTGGGCATTTGTTCTGGAGGAACGCGGAGCATTCCTCAGTCAAAGCTACAGTCTCTACATTATCGACTGACCTCTTACGTAAAAGAATTTCACGCATAAATTTCAAGTAAGAGGGTACCTTTAATAGGAGGTCTGCAAAAGGAACATTCACCTTAAGATCACGTACAATGTCAGTGACCCGAGCAAATTCCTTCTCTACCTTAGCCTTCTTCAACCGACCAGGAAACAGAACTGGAATGTCAGGTGATCCACGTTGCGTATCCTTGACAATCGCGTTGTTAATCATCCGCTTGCTTAACCCCTTCGATCGAGCTTCTCGCTCATTAGGACCCATCGATCGAGTATCAATGTTACTCGATCGATCATTTTTGGAACTCAAACTGCTCGATCGAGCAGCATCATCATTCAAACTACTCGATCGAGCAACTGAAGCCTTTTGATCGACTAACTGTCTTTCTAATTCACTCGATCGACCAACAGTAACCTCTCGATCGATTAAATTTTCCTTCAATTCATTTGATCGACTATAACAACCTCCTCGATCGATCACAATATCAGCATTACCCTTCGAAACATCGGGATGTGCACCAGAGATATCAGCAACGGTACCAGCAGGACTGTCATAAGCGAGATCGCTTCGCAGAGTGATCATGTTCAGTGTCTCCTTGTTCTTATCAGTTTGGGACGGTAACTGGCCAGGCTGCCTAATCGATCTAGCTCCCGCCAATTGAGCAATCTGCGACTCCAAAAGTTTAATGGTAGCATTCGCTGCTTGATCAGATTTGCTCAATTGGGTAGCTAAAGCCTGTATCATCGACTTTAGCTCTCCGACTTCTGAAATTCCTCCAGATGAGGAACTAGCTTGTTGTGAAGACTGGATTTTTTGGAACCCTTGCTTGTGCGGCGGTTGATAAATCGGCTGCTGTGGTGGAGGTGTTGGATTTAGGACGTTCTGGCTCGTCCATCTCAAATTTGGATGGATATTCTTCTGATTGTAGTACCCACCCCTTTGACGGTATTGTTGGAAGGAACAAACTTGCTCCTTCTCTGCAAAAAAATCTACAGCCGTGTGACCAGTTTCGCCACACCTTTCACAAGTAATCACTTCATCTCGCTGCAGCAAATGAACCGTCTGCTGGTTATCTGCAGCTTGCTTCTCCCATTTGTCAAGTCTGGCATTCAGTTTATCGAATTTAGCATCCAGACCGTCAAAATCAACACTAGCTACTGTCCGTGTACCACTTCGCGGATTACCATACTCAGCACAGTAGGTTGCGATCTCTTCGATCAATTTCCAACCCTTATCATCATCTATCTCCTTCTGGAATCTCCCGTTCGATGCGGCATCTAGAATAGCTTGATGATCATCATACAACCTGTTGTAAAAGTGGTTACATAGAAACCACTGTTCGAACCCATGGTGAGGAACAGACCTCACTAGCGTCTTAAATCGATCCCAGGACTCATAGAGATTCTCATGAATTGTCTGCTTGAAATTTGTAATCTGACCCCTCAAAGCATTCGTCCTCTGTGGTGGAAAATACTTCTTGTAGAAGGCCAGTGCAAGTGTAGTCCAGTCAGTAATACCAAGTTCTTCTCTATTCAGATTCTTCAAGCAGTCTTTGGCATTGTCGGTAAGAGAAAAAGGGAACAAGACCTCCTTGATCTTGTCTTGTGTCACCCCTTTAGAAACTGGAATAGAAGAGCAATAATCAGCGAAAGTCTCCATATGCATTCTCGGATCTTCGCCAGCCACACCCCTATACTTGTCCTGCTGAACAAGCTTAATATATGACGGACGAAGATCAAAAGAAGTTCCATCTTCGTCCGTTGTAAGTTTGAATCCCTGGGGTATACATGCAGCGGTGGGCTCAGAGTGACTAGCAATGTTAGGCATCTTCGCTGGTACGGTAGTCTCGACAGTCGAATCTTCCTCGAAAATAAAACTGTCGAAGACGGATTCATAAGTACTCAAGTCTTCCTCCTAAACAGTCTTGTCTAACCCTCTCTTCCTGCGTAAGAAGGTTCTTTCGTGCTCTGGATCAGCTTCCACTAACTCGAGCCTTTGGAACCTGCGCATACATAACTATAGAGAGAAAAATAAAAACAGTCTTAAGGAATTAGAAATTCCTTAAGACGAGAAAGAAATAAATAGACAGAAAATTAAATTGCCTCCCCAGCAACGGCGCCAAAATTTGATGCAAGTCATTACACCAAAAATAAAAGCCTAAGTCTACTAACTAAAGAAGATAGCGGTAGTAGGGTCGATCTCCACAGGGAGGAAACTAACTAACTGTAATCTAAATCTGCCAGTCACAATCTAGGGGTTTTGAAATGGTTTTAAACTAAACTAAATGAGATTTAAAGGAAGAGAAATAAAAGTAGAGATTAACACGAAATAAATCAGATAAAGGAAGAATATGCTAGGATTCGGTCTACTGCAATATCGACATCTATGAGTCTACTAAGTCGGTTAATCTATCAATGAGAAGGGCAATGGTTTTCTCCTCTCGGTCTCAAACCACCCTAAGGATTTTCCTAATTAACTCTCGTCCTCTTAGGAGTCACCTATCAATTCTAAGCAAGCCTTTCCCTTCCAATCTCTCGATCCAGGTCGGGGTTAACTACCTAGCTAGTCTCCCGCGTGCACTCATTCGACTAACCTCAATTATATTGCTTAGATTGATTCTCATATTCAAGACTAACTAAAATACTCTATCCTATCATGCCTTTACTACAGTTTTCCTCATCCTAACATACAAGGGAATTAGCTACTCATACTATTAATGATGCTAGCAATAAAGACGATTGAACATATGGCATTAGACATGATATAATCGTAATTAACAAGCATAAAAACAATAATAACTGCAGCAATTAAGAAAGGTAAAACAGTAATTAAGACTAAAACAAAGATTAAGAATAAAGGAGAGAAAAGAGTTTACAATCTTAGCAAATCCGGCGTAAAGAACAAATCCACGTCGATAATAAACCCAAGTATAAACTTAAAGAATAAGAAAGTTCAGAAACTAATGGTGAAAGATTAGTGTCTGCTAAGTAGATGATAATAATGATTTTTTTCTAATGACGAAAATAAGAGTCTTATATAATGCATAACACGACTCTAAACCCTAATTAATCTACGGACTTAAGGCCCGTGATGGATTCCACTCGATCGAGGGAATATTCCTTTCGATCGAGGTCTTTATCTGAGGATATCGGTAGATCGAGGACTCCATCCTATCGATCGACCAACTCTTCTACAGCTTCCCCTCGATCGAGCAAATGACAGCTCGATCGAGGTCTTCCTCACTTCAACTCTCCTCGATCGACCAAAGATATAGTCGATCGAGTTCTTCCGGCCTGGCATATAATGTTAGTCATGACTTTGGGCTTGATTGTGAACGGTCTCACGCTTTCCCATGCAAGAGCCTCTGTCCCGTTCCTTCCATTCTCCTAAATGCATGCAAAGTGGACTGTTTTGGCTCGGTTTCTGCTACTACGCAACTTGTACCTACAAAATGGTAATGAAAGTACAAAGTAGCCAAATAGGGGCATATAGTGACGTAATATCACTTAAATGACATAGAATTGCGTGCATAAAAGGACTAAAAAGTCTATATAAAATACACGCATTAATGTCGATGATGTGCAATGGAGTAAAAGTTCCTTGTCTGAGAAGTTATTGAAGGGGTTGGTATTTAGGGTTATGAACAAGCTACCAGTGGCGGCCGCTTCTGAGCTTAAGGAGGCCTATGAAAATGCAGGGCAGGCTGAGAGATTGGCAGCCATGACAAATAAGGCTAAGGAGGCAATGAAAAGTTGCAAGAGGAAGGAAACCATAAAGGGTTGGGGCAACTCTGCCTATAAGAGGGGTAATTATTCTCATGCCAGATCCTATTATGGTGGTGGTGGCTCCCGAGGGGGACATCAGTCTGGAGGGACTGGCGGTAGGGCTGCTAGTGAGACATCTGGGCTAAAGTGTTTTGGTTGTGGCGGTGTGGGCCATAAGAAGTTTGAGTGTCCATCATCAAGAGGAAGTCGGGGTTACCAACCATCAATCCAGCGGAGCTATTCTCAGAGCATGACTAGTAACCGGCCTACGAGTTCATGGAATCGACAGGGGAACCAGATTGAGACCATCGGTGGCTACACCCGCAATAGTGGGGCGTATCAAAGGCAGAACAACAACAATTGAGGGAACCAAAATTCAGCTTTGAAGACTGTGGCATCTGTGAGCATAGTGTAAGGGGGTGGCCAGAAGAACAGTGTAACTGTTCATGATTGATAAGCAAGAGGGCGAGGCAGGCGTTTATGTTGTTACCGATACATTTCTTATTAACAGTGTTCCTTTTTGTCTTATTCGATTAAGGGCGACCCATTCTTTTATTTCAAAGAGTCATGTTGTGTTGTTCGGATTAGGCAGTAGTGAGTCTGTAAATGATGAGGTATTTATACCTTCTGGAGAGTCTGTATCCTGTAATACGTTGTTTAGAGGGGTGTCTATGATAGTGGGGGAGGTGGACTTTCTTGTTGATTTGTTTGAATTCCCTTTAGACGGATTTTAGGTAATTTTTGGGATAGATTGGTTGGGTAAGTATAAAGCTAATATAGATTGTCATCAGAAAAAGGTGTCCTTAAGCGGTCCGAAAGGAGTTAGGGTGTCGTACCGGGGATTCGTGGTGAAACCTACGGTGAAGCTGATTGCGGCCATTACACTGAAGACCAACCTGAGGAAGGGCTACTGTGACACCCTCAAATTTGCGGGAAGAAAAAAAATAATTTAAATACATAACGAAGGGTGTCATAAATAAAAAGGTTCATTACAAAAGAAAATTTATATTATACATAAGAATTATACAAGACGGGAGACATATCTCCCGTATAAATACGGAAATAAAAGAGTGTATAATAATATACAATCTAAGAACCGAATATACGTCCAAGGTAAATACTTCGCTCTCTAGCTCGTCAATGTACCCAAAGTATGCATCACCACCTGTTCGACCGCATTAAATATAAACACGGAAGCCACAGTCAGTGGGGAGTAACACCGAGTCCTCCCAGCCACGAAATGTCAAGTTTTATAAAACATGAATAACATAAAAGCAATGTATATGGACAATACAAAACTTTAACATATATGATATGCTTTTCATGTTATGAAACAGATAACTAACAAATAACCGCGCATG
>JAIUZE010019940.1:0-20814 GCA_022085475.1 Heliosperma pusillum
TATTCAGTACTTAGTTTGTAACATTTTGACACACCTCGTGTTATATATATCTTGCATGTTTAAAGGTTTTTAAAATACCGTATTTCCGCATATTATTTCACATGCTTGTATGTTTTATATTTCCGCATTCGCGAGGGTTGTCACATAGATTGTCTCTATATTGGGTACAAAGTATTTATTATTGTGTAAATTTTATAAGTAATGACCGAAATAATAATCCGTTTTCTTTGTGCAGGTCGGATTATAATAGAAGGATATATGACATTTTGGTTTTGACAAAGCCTTATTATAGTGAACTTCAGAAGTGATGGCTGTGTTGCAAGATTCACACCCAAAACTGAAGTGTTTCCGAATGGCAATAGCTATAAATCTAGCAATTTTGACTTTTGGATGATAATAGTTTAGGCTTAGGTCCTTTTAAAAATATGTCAATGGATTTATGTTACTGATATGAGCCTTTTGTAATGACAGATTTTATTTTGAATATTATATATAGTTGTCTTTATATTTCTTTGACCTTATTTTAATTATGTACTTTCAATTTTATAGGAAAAAAAAGTTTCTAACAGCTTGCAAGAACCAATGTCATGTGTATTAATAAAGCTACAAATCATATAAAAGAAAAAATGGTGAATCTCAGAATGCATTATTAGAAAGGCTTAGATGGCGTTTATGTATCCATTTACCAGCATATTCAACAAATGCCATTAGAACTTCTAGCGACATTGCATTTGGCGGCATTTAATCAAATGTTGCTATTAGGTTTCGCGGCATTTACATATGCCGCTATAATCCAATTTAAACGCCGCTATAGATACATTCTGTTGTAGTGGTGGGAGAAAATTTGAACTTGAAGAAGTTTAAGAGCCACAAACCGAAGAGGAGACGCAATAAAATGTTCCTTCGTCGTCCAATTTTGTTGTTGTTCCTTCTGTACGTAGGAGGTCCGGAAGAGTTAGTCACCAGCTCGATAGATACGTTGGTATTATCGAAGAAAATAAAAATTTTGATTTGTTACTTTTAGAAAGTGACGAACCCGCGACCTACAAATCTGCCATCTTTAGTCCGAATTCCACCTTATGGCAAGGAGCCATAAAATTCGAAATGAATTCTATGTATGAAAATCAAGTTTGGGACTTGGTTGATTTGCTTAAAGATGTAAGACCTCTTCAATGCAAATGGATCTTTAAGGTAAAGAATGGCATAAAAGGACATGATGATGTCTACAAGGCAAGGCTAGTTGAAAAAGGTTTCACCTAAGTTCATGGTATTCACTATGACAAAACTTTTGCCTCTGTAGCCATGCTAAGATCTATTCGGATAATGTTGGCGATCGCCGCATTTCATGACTAATGAAATATGGCAAATCGATGTCAAAACCGCCTTCCTAAATGGGTATTTAGAGGAGGAACTGTATATGATGTCATCCGAAGGTTTTGTGGATCTGAAACGTCCTAACCAATTATGCAAACTTAAGAGATCCATTTATGGTCTTAAGCAAGCATCGAGAAGTTGGAACCATCGTTTTAATCATGTTATAAAAGAAAATGGTTTTACTCGAAGTGTCGAAGAACCATGTTTATACATGAAATTTAGTGGGAGCAATGTTGTCTTCCGTATATTGTATATAGATGACATACTACTCATTGGGAATGATGTACCAATGCTTACCTTTGTTAAGGGGTGGTTAGCAAATCATTTCCAAATGAAATATTTAGGTGAATCTCAACGCATATTGGGTATTCGGATCTATAGAGATAAATCTAAGAGGATATTGGCACTAAGTCAAGAATCTTATCTTGATAATATCCTTCGACGTTTCAACATGGATAAGTCTAAGAGCGGTCTTGTACCTATGGGTAGTGGAATTATTTTGAGCAAGTCACAATCACCCACCGAACCCGAAAAGGTTGAACGCAGGAAATCGATTCCCTATGCTTACACCGTAGGATCGATCATGTATGCCATGATATGCACACGTCCAGATGTCTCACATGCTTTAATATGACAAGTAGATATCAAGCCAATCTAGGTGAGAGTCACTGGATAGCCGTTAAGAACATCCTTAAGTATTTGAGAAGAACTAACGATTCATTCTTGCTCTTTGGAGGAGATTCCGAGTTGTGTGTTAAGGGTCACACCGATTGAGCTTCCTAACTGATAGGGATGATTTGAAATCCCAAGCTTTATTTTCATGATAAATGGAGGTGCCGTTAGCTGGAAAAGCTTCAAAGAGTCGGCCATTGCGGATTCTACAACGGAGGCTGAGTACATTGCAGCATCTAAAGCTTCCAAAAAAGTTGTTTGGATAAGGTAGTTCTTAAAGGGGCTAAGGGTAGTTCCTTTTGCCAAGGATCCTATCACAATCTTTTGTGATAACAGTGGGTCTATCTTTCAAGCTAAAGAGCTAGTAACAAGTCTAGACATGTACTTAGAAAATTTCATGTCATAAGAGATTACATTGAAAGGAAGGAAATTGCGATATGTATGATTAGGACAAAGGATAATATTGCTGATCCTTGACCAAGCCCTTATCGCAGGCTAAACATGACCAACATGGAGTTTCCATGCATGGGTCTTAAACGCATGCCAAACTTGTATTAGATTATGAGATATGAAATAAAAATGTTGTTTTGATTATTAATATATGATAATCACTTTTACCGTTTGAGTTTACTTTTAACCTCTTTTATCTAGTGCTTTGTTATATCTAAATGGGATGTAGAGACAAAATTGGACCCCATTAAAGTGAACTGGATTAACATAGTATTCACCTCTAGTTGCTTATATGAGGTGACGTCTCCAAGTAAGTGGAGTGTGATGCAATTGATGGCAAGTTCAAGTGCCATAGGGTCATAGGGGATGACTAGTCGATCAAATAGGCAAACTGTATGGGACACTCTATCAGGCAGTGACTGCTTATAGAGTTCTGTTAATTCATATAGCCTGGTTGTGGCAAGAGCTATTACAGTATTCTTTTGAGTCAATTCTGTGATTAAAGACTGTTCGCCTAAGGTGGCACAATTTAGAGTGACTTTGATTTATGCTCTACGATCTTCGTAACTGGGGTCAAATGGGCATCTTTGGGTCATGATGAGCTGTGGGTATTCGAAGGAAATAGTGCGATAGGAATTGTCCAGCCCTTGTTAGGGTTATTTAAAATCTCAAGGCCACTCAAGGAGTAGTAAGATGGAAATGCGTGGCCACGCTCGGAAGGTATCTATGGTAGATAGTTCCGGTCAGATACTTACTCTCCAGATCGGGGAAACCACTCTTAATATGATTGAATGCAAGTACGACCTGCAAGACACCTTGCTTTGAGTGGGAGATAGTAATAGGAAAAGAGAATTGGTGACGCAAACTTATCTCAGACAAGTGGGATATTGTTGGAGTATGTGTCCTCAACAATAGTGCGATTACATGTTCAAATCTCATTAGTTGTTTTATCGCGCGCGTTGCGCGCGATACTCTAGATATTGTGCCTCGCTTGTTTGGTTTATTATCGATTTATGCATGGAGTGCGGTTTTTTCGTAATCTGTTGTAATTGATTGATAGTGTTGTTGACTTAGTTACCTATGTTATCAAAGGTCATTGCAGCTACCAGGATCATAATTGTTTTATAGAAGGGCAATTTTGGGTGTATGCATATTAGACGATTGTTGTCTAAAGTCCTGAAAGTTCGATAGTCACTTTGATAAGTTGTTGTTGTTAAGTTCATATACCTACACTTAAGACATTTCTTAAGTAATACTAATTAACTCTGTAATTAGTTACAAGATCTAGTTACATGCATACTATTTAAATTGAAATAGAAGAAGAAAAATGTTCCTCACATTGAGTATTATTCGAGTATGGGCACAAGCACAAGACACCTTCTTGTACTTGTTCTTGAGCTAAATGATTTAGGATGAATTTCAAAAAGCTCCAAGAGTAGGACCCCTCCTTTTGTTGCACCTAGACTTACCCTTAAATCACTCAACTATTGATTTACTAGTACAATTGTTAAGTATCCTTAAGACAAGTATCCAACACTCTAAAATTACTACTCTAGTAATATAGTGTTTATACTTCAACAAAAGTTCTATGAAACTTTTAACTTTTCTAAGTATGTAGTGATTTCTAGTGAGATGTAGTAGTAATAGAATAATGAGATTGAGTTAGCCATCATAAGAGGAAAACATCCTCTTAATAGCCTCACCAAAACCGGCACACCCCTTGGGAAGGGAGGGCATGCTTATGCTTTTTGCCTAATCAAGGTTGTAGGGTGGCTATAGATTTTAGGCTTAGTAATCATTATGATTAATCATCATTAGTATAATGTTTAAAGCCTAACCCTACCCAACCACCTCATATAGCCGGTTTCTTCACTTAAGGAGTCCATTTTATAAAATGTGATTTTGTCATTTGTCACACATGTGACATGTGACATGTTATCTTATAATATAAATATGTATTTAACTAGTTTAAATACAATTTCATGTCAAATAAATTAAACTTAACATTTTAAGTAATAATTTATGATCACATATATATAAAATGGGTCATCTCATATTTCGTTGATATGATCTACAACTAATTGTAATTATGATCAAATAATCATGCTTTTCTCAAATGCTTCATAAACATTAAGCATTCTAATATAACAATTATATTTATTGAATCTTATTTAATCATATTACAATAAGATATATTTCTCTCTTGTAAACTTGTTCTGTTTAAGGGATTAATTAATCTGTATCGTTATACAATTAATTAATATTCTTGATTAGGGAATCGCCCTTTCGGTGTGACCTCAAGGGATCAACTGATCACCACCGTCATACGACAATAATGTCAAACTCTAGTAAGCCAATCATTACCGATTAATGTGGATCAGTTGACTATAATGTTAATCATCCCTTTGTATTCTTATTATTGAGATTTAATTAAGTGATCGCACTATTGTTGAGGACACTTACTCCAACAATCTCCCACTTCTTCGCAACAAGTGTGCGTCACCAATTCTCTTGTTCTATTGCAATCTCCCACTCAATGCAAGGTGTCTTGCAGGTCAAACTTGCACGTGATCATATCTAGAGTGGTTTCCTCGATCTGGAGAGTAACTGTTTGACCGGAATTATCTACCGCAGATATCTTCCGATTGTGGCCACGCATTTTCAGTCCATTACTCCTTGAGTGGCCTTGAGATATTGGATATCCCTAAGGGGTTGGACAATTCCCATCACACTATTCCCTTTGTACACTCACAATCCTTCATGACCCAATAATTGCTCCTTCACCCCTTTTTACAGAATGTTTTGGGGCAAAAGTCAAAGTCAATCAGAAACTATGCCGACTTGGGCGAATAGTCTCTAGTCTAAAGAATTGACTCAAAAAGAATACTATAGTAGCTCTCGCCACAACCAGGCTTTATGAATTGCCAGAACTCTATAAGCGGTCACTGCCCGACAGAGTGTCCCATACAGTCTGCCTATGTGATTGACTAGTCATCTCATATGACTCTATGACACTTGAACTTGCAATCATTCGCATCACACTCCAGTCTCTTTGAGACGTCACCTCATGTAAGCAACTAGAGGCCAAGGCTATGTTAATCCAGTTCACTTTAATAGGATTCAAAGTTGTCACTACAACCTATTTTGATATAACAAAGCACAGTAATGAGTTTTACAAACTCAAACGATAAATGTGATTTATCACATATGAACAATCAACACAATGTTATTGCTTCAAATCATATAATCTAAAGTATACATGTTCCATGACACTTCATGGTCATCTTGTCTAAATGCAATAAAAGCTTGGATGGTGGATATATTATGTATCTATTTATTCCAACTTTATGAATTGTCTTTTCTTTCCATTCATCGTTATTCCCAATAACATGAATTTATCTAAATACATCACTAGATCTCTATCTAGTGTTGGGCTCTTTACTTGAAAGATGCTCCCACTTGTTATCATGATAACCACGTGATGGGTATCTTGGTGGAAGAGTCTACTTATTAGATCCTTTTAATCCACCTTATCCTCATCATTATGTACTAAGACTCTATTTGTAGAATTTTCAATGATTGACACTTCAATTATCCCTTTTATTTATTCGCTTTTAATATGACAAAGTTTTAGCCTTGGATTTTGTCATATCCTTTACAGGTTCAGAAACTTGGGTTCGTGTGACATTTAACACGCAACTAAGTTATTATTACCAAACACAAGAATAAACTCATAGTTCTACTCGAGAATCTCATGGACATTCTTGAAGGCTATCCAATGACTCTCATGTGGATTAATTGTTATAAACTTGTCATGCTCTAAGCATACAACTTATCAAGGTATGTGCATATCGATTGGCCTAATGGCGGAAACATTAGCAATCATGTGTATCCTCTCTCATCTATCACTATAGACTTTGGATATCTGCTCCTAGTCTTTCATCTAGAAATGATTTCTCAAACACTCCTCCACGGAAGGCAATGTCAATATATCATTCCCAATGACCAATATGTCTTCTACATACGAGACATGCGAGATATTCTTGCCTTAGATACAATATGCTTCTTCCAAGTCTTTCATTTAGAAATGACCTCCTAAACACTCCTCCACGGAAGGCAATGTTAGTGCATCATTCCTAATGATTAATATGTCTCACACATACAAGACATGGAAGATATTTTGCTCCCACTAATCTTCATGTCCATACATGATGATTTTTCACTCCCACTAATGCTCATGTCCACACATGATAGATCTAGCTTCCACTTAACTACATGCATGAACATGGCTCTTCGATAATTCGAGGAAACCATTCTCTCTTGTTATGCCATGAGTGTTCTCTTAAAATCACACATTGATCTCCTAAGTTTTTGTATGACAACTTGTCTACTTCTAAATGCCCATTTAGAAATATAACTTTTTAACAACTCATTGTCATTTGTCATACACATACGTGGTGTAGATGCAATTTTATTAGATCTTAAAGATGGTTATATTTTAACTTATATATAATACTTTACAATAAAGTTTTATTCATCTTGGGGAGGTCCAAACCTACCCAAGTGATTTCACTTACATAAATGCCATCTTAGACAACATGACATTCATGTAACAATTTTAAATTAGAAATGATAACCGCCAACCCATAGATCATAGTCTTATCACTTTCAAAAAGTAGATATTTTTACTATAAGTTTCCGACCTTGGATGACTTCAGAAGATTTTCTCTTGTCTTTGTTTGTGGCATATTTTCTCCCACTCTATCCTTTAGTAAATACGCTTATTTACGTGAAGGATAGCACCATTAGCCACAAACAGTTTTGTTTCTTTTAGGTGTAAATGAGAAAATTCTTGTAAGGATAGCTTCATGAGCTCTATTCCTTAGTCACAAACAGCTTTGTTCTCCAGGTATAAGTGGGGTATAATGCGCACATTAACTCTTATTAACTTTGAGCGATCTATGGTAGACTTATTTGTTTAGACTTTAGTATTCTAGCTTCTCTATAGACTCACTCTATTTTAAGCAATATACTTGGACTCTTATCTATGTCTTGAACAAACTTAGGATTCTTAACCCTTTCATAGCTAGTATGGAGTCTAATTGGCGTCTTAAAGATCTCATCTTGGGATTCTTAACCCTATGTCACGTTCAGCTTGCACAAGCATCTTGTGCAATTCATGAACCAAGACAGTGGCATTTTGCATGTTGAAGTTCACCCTAAAGTTGACAAACCCTTTGATCTTACTTAGGTAGTGAAGTATGCGGTCAATTATGAGAGGCTCGGGAATCTCTATTCCTTGCTCTTTAAGCACCTCCACGTACTCAATCATTTTGAGAACTTGAGGGCTAACATTATGACCCTCCTTCATATTGAGGTCGAAGAATTGGGAGGCGGCTTCGTATTGAAAAATTCTTGGAGCTCGTGAAAACATGGTCACGGTCTTAGAATAGATTTCATATGCGGTCGCCATTTTAATGGCATTACGTTGAAGCTCGATATCCATCTAAAAGATCAAGACATTCTTGATCGCCGCCGACTCCTTATGGTAGGCCTCATAGGCCTCCTTAGTGGCGTTCGATGACCTCGTATTTGGAGCGCTAGGTGCCGCCTCGGTTTGGTAACTAAGCTTACAGTCACCTTCGGCGACTAAGCGTAGTTGCCCATTCCAATCCGTGAAGTTTGAACCATTCTTTTCAAGTTTACAACGATCCATGAAGGATCTTAGCCATGATACGGTGGTGAGTGGTGGAGGTCGAACCTCGTTATTGTTGTTTTAGGACATTGCAAATTAAAATGAGTTGGACTACAAAATAGAAAATGAAAGAAACATAAACATTTATCGTTTTTAAGATACTTGTAAACATTTTAAACAAGTTTAGCATTTATATAATGACCTCTGCCCAATTACATAAATGATTCCAAGACCCAAATTCTATATTAACTCGGGTTTATTTGAGCCACGGATTCCACGACCTTTATTAATATTACTTGGTGGGTTAACTCTTTAACCGATTCTACAATTAGAATTCTTGGTCGATGAAATACTTTATTGTCATCTTTAGCCCGGAACACATGGGCCACGGACCCTAATCTTTCCGTTGAGTTCAACCAAATTTCGATGCAATAACGATTTAATTTATGCCCTACTTACCCAACGTAATAAGTTTAGCACCTCGGTGAGCCGAACCTACTTCCTTACAAAATTGGGATTCATGGGTTCTACTATTTGTTAAGACTAAATCTCAATTAATAAAATAGAGGTCAAGTCAATTTTTATTATCTATCTCCTTTTAAGTGAACAAAATAGGTGAACTATCGATAATTGTAATTGACGCGGTAGATTGACTCGATAAAATGCATATGTAATTTATGTGGCGATTTGGCATGCATGTAACACATAAACAAAATGTAAGCATAAAATAAATTCCTAGTATGGCCTTCCTATAAATAGAAAATCAAATAATATATTCAACCATTCGGAAACCAACTTCTTTGGTCCCTTGAACTTCATATGCACGCCTCCCAAGGACACCGTCTTTTTCGGAACGCCTTTCCGAATGGCTCCGTCTTTAGGAAACTCCGGGATTACAAATAATTACAAATATATATAATAAAAATTACAAGGCTTTTCTATTATACATTTTTAAAAATTAAATATTATAATAAAAGTGATACGAGATCACATTAAAATTACAACCGAATCAATATTCCCTTACATTACGGGTAATATCGATTAAAATCTAAGGCCATACTAAGACAAATTACATAATTCAAAATTACATAAATCAAAATGACATTCATTCATTCAAAATTCAGCATAATTATATGTAAACCCATGCAATATTAATGTGCCAAATCGCCCTAATGACCTTATATCGTATATAAACCCGGTTTTATGGAAATGCGTGATAATAACCAATTAAAATCACAAATTAATACTTAAATCAAAATTAAGTCCAATTTAATTACCCTAAATGTTTAGGACTTCAAAATTAGTCTCCACTAATTATTTGACAATAATTCAACTTGGTTTTGTATTATTGCTCGTTTTTTACCCTTATTAACATAACTTTTGAGTAACAATTCCAAATTAAATTACAATAATTTATAAATTTGAAAATTAAAATTTTTTATATTCTGGAACATATCCAGGAACATCTTCTTGTCAAAATTTTGGTCAAAAAGTTTCAAATCATTTTAGAGAAAAATATAGTTGCTATTAATCGATTTTATCAAATAAAATACTAAAATCACACGAAATTTAATCTAATTAATTTTAAACTTATACATCTGATATGTAAAATATTTACATAATATATGATAATTTTCTCATGCCAAAAAATCATTTTAGCTATTATGCCAAAATAATCACTATTTATGCCTTTTTAACTATTAGAAATCATAAATCATGAAAAATAAATCATATTTATCTCAAATTTTACATACAGTAGGTAAAATATGCATGTGATATGATCTTAAAATTCCATGTCCATATTCGAATTATAACTATTTGTAGCAAATAAAAGTTCATTTGACTCATTAAAATGGATTTATTTAACAAAAAATCATTAAATAAAGCAATAATCTTCCATAAATCATCAAAATGACCTATACTCATTATAGGACCAGGAGGTAAAACATGCTTTAAAATTTCGTGACTTTATCATATAAATCACTAATTATCTAGTTTTATTGTGTTACTTTAACTCGTAAAAACTTTGTAAAACCGATTGCATGTAACATCCTATGCTCTGATACCAATTGTTAGGTTCATATACAAACACTTCAGATATTTCTTAAGTAATACTATTTAACTCTTTAATTAGTTACGAGATCTAGTTACATGCATACTATTTAAATTGAAATAGAAGAAGAAAAATGTTCCTCACATTGAGTATTATTCGAGTATGGGCACACGCACAAGACACCTTCTTGTACTTATTCTTGAGCTAGATGAATTAGGATGAATTTCCAAAAGCTCCAAGAGTAGGAACCCTCCTTTCGTTGCACCTAGACTTACCCTTAAATCACTCAACTATTGATTTACTAGTACAATAGTTAAGTACCCTTAAGACAAGTATCCAATACTCTAAAATTACTACTCTAGTAATATAGTGTTTATACTTCAATACAAGTTCTATGAAACTTCTAAAGTTTCTAAGTATGTAGTGATTTCTAGTGATATGTAGTAGTAATAGAATAATGAGATTGAGTTAGCCATCATAAGAGGAAAATATCCTCTTAATAGCCTCACCAAAACCGGCACACCCCTTGGGAAGGGAGGGCATGCTTATGCTTTTTACCTAATCAAGGTTGTAGGGTAGCTATAGGTTTTAGGCTTAGTAATGATTATGTTTAATCATCATTAGTATAATGTTTAAAGCCTAAACCTACCCAACCACCCCATATAGCCGGTTGCTTCAATTAAGAAGGAGTCCATTTTATAACATGTGATTTTGTCATTTGTCACACAAGTGACATGTGACATGTGACATGTGACATGTTATCTTATAATATAAATATGTATTTAACTAGTTTAAATACAATTTCATGTCAAATAAATTAAAATTAACATTTTAAGTAATAATTTATGATCACATATATATATAAAATGGGTCATCTCATATTTGGTTGATATATTCTACAAGTAATTGTAATTATGATCATCCAATCATGCTTGTCTCAAATGTTTCATAAACATTAAGCATTCTAATATAACAATTATATTTATTGAATCTTATTTAATCATATTACAATAAGATATATTTCTCACTTGTAAACTTGTTCTGTTTAAGGGATTAATTAATCTGTATCGTTGTACAATTAATTAATATTCTTGATTAGGGAATCGTTCTTTCGGTGTGACCTCAAGGGATCAACTGATCACCACCGTCATACGACAGTAATGTCAAACTCTAGTAAGCCAATCATTACCGATTAATGTTCATCTGCTGACTATAATGTTAATCATCCCTTTGTATTCTTATTATTGAGATTTAATTAAGTGATCGCACTATTGTTGAGGACACTTACTCCAACAGTTGTATTGCAATACCCCAAGATATTTTCATTACAAAATGTTTGCAAGATGAGCACAATTGGTGATTTTAGAAAGAAATATAATTTCTTAATTTCTTACCTTGAGAAAGCAAAAGGGCTTACAACAAATTAAATCCAACAAATAAAAATACATTTATATTTATCCACCTTGTTAATTCCCTCGTACATTCAAACTTCATACGGCCTATTAGGTCACCACTCAGTACACTAAGATACAAGATAAGAAATTTAAAACCAAATCTACTATGTCTATCCATATATACTTCAAACGCGTGTTCAAGTCCGTAATTCCATATAGCATTAGAGCTCCAATAGATATCGTAGTCCGTATGATAGAATTCCTGGATCCATCTGTCTATCACCACTTCACTACTTCAATTACTAATCAAACAATTCACATTACTGAATGAAATCTGCATAACAACATATCTAAGGTTAAGAAACATGTGGAAATAGTATTGGTTAACACGTGATGCATGCAGAGGATGACATAAACATATATTGCCAACATTTTAACATTGGAAATTGGCAATTGCAATGGTGTTAGAAAATCATTACATGCAAATACATATTCACACAATGGTAGACCCAAAAAAAAGATGCCAGTAATTTTATTTAATATTTTTGTTCTACAAGAACGAGAACGACTTCCCGCTAACAAATCAGAGACAACTTGTCGATCACAAAGAAAGTCAAATTATGATTATCTCAAAACTACATTCCTTTATTTCCACTATCTATCCATTATTGAAAGAGAAAAAAGGTAAATTATACAAATAAAAACCTAACCTTTGTAACATTTTCTCAACATCAATATCTATAGAACTTTCCAATTATTTGTGAATTCTCTAAATACAAATGCTTGTGAAAATGTCAACAATCAAAGACCTCGTAAGATACAAACTTATAGTTAAATAAGGCTACAAGCGAACTCAAAATGTTGAATGGATACGAAAAAGAGTATCAAAAATCAACTTGATTTTGTCTATCTCCACCAATCACGTTACTAATTCACAAGTACCGCCCCTTATTGCACTTCTTTTATCTCTCTCGCTCGCTCTCTCACACACACACACACAAACTATCCGATGAGATTAGAATCAAGACCCAAGACCCAGGCAAATCGTCAATGGACCATGTTTAATTGCGTACGTTGAGGTAGTAATGGAACTACTACAGGTAGCCTCAAAATCTTAGTACATTTCTCATTTAACTATAAACTATTACAATTATGTGGCCAGTTTCACATATAAGACCAGCTAATATTTTTTATTCAATAGCTAAACTCCAATTTACTTTATACCTTAAGTTAACCTATAATGTTTGGTATTCAAACCGCCTCTTTGATGTTTTTTTCTCAATAGGTTGGCTTTTTGAAGGGTGTCTCACTATTTATGACTTTTAACATAATCAATATTTTTTCTCCTTATCAGGGTTCCACATAATTAATTTTCTTTTCCCTTTTCAGCCACTCTGATTTCTTCAAAATAGGGTTGTGCTACTGGTTTGAGGATTTTGAATTTTCTCTTTTCACTTGCACTATAAAATTTGTATCGAATTGGAACATCTTTATGCTAAAGGGTCTGGATGAAGTAAACCCTTTTCTAAATCTTCTAGTTGTGAATTTGATTTGTCCTTAGTTGGTCTGCAACCACCCCAAATTATTAAACACCACTAATTCATTCAATACCAAATCCAGCATAAAAAAACATTAGTACGCAATAAAGGGAACACTAAACCATGCCCAAAAGTACCTAGAATGAGAAATAGAACATAACTTATGTAAACATGAACCACCACAGATTTATCCCCAAACCAAATTACCTTTGAACATCTTCTAGTGTCCGTCTTGTAGTTAAAACATTTACTTATCTGCTTTCACTGTTTCTATACTAAAAAAAGGTATTTATATTCACATAAAAGCGAATATGAAGTGTAGGATTTCAAACTGTAAACTTATGGTTGCGTATCTCAAATCCACCCAATATATACTTTAAGTTGACACTTCAAATATAAAAGCTTTTTTATAATCTAAGGACTGATTGTCACTCAAAAGCTACTCTAGCACCTTGAAAAAACAAAGGAAAGATAAGCATCACCATAAGGTAAGACTTAAACCTCTAGACTTAAAGTTAGAAATTTCACATTAAAGTGTATCAAATATAAACAATATGACATCAGAGGGAGAGTATAAAACATGTTGTTTTAACAAGCCAACAAGGAAAGCGCTAAAGACTTACTTTGACCCTTTTTTAGCCGAAAGCTCGCTAAGAACTGTCTCAATTCTTCCGCCCAACTTAAATGTAAATAATAGCCCATGCCTGAAGACAAAGAAAAAACTTAATCAGGTCAATGCAAGTAGAGCCAACAAATAATAACACGACAGGAAAACAGAACACGAATACGACACGAAATTAACGGGTTTGGGTTGAGGTTAAATGACCCATTTATGTAATGTGGGTCGATACGAACACGACACGAGATTTAATTGGGCCGGGTTTGGGTTGAGCTATCAAAACACGAACCCGACACGAGTGACCTATTTACTAAAACAATCCTAATTTTTATTGATTCTCCATCAAATAAATGTATTTATACTTTCCAAATATTGACATGACATGACAACACCAAAATGTGTTGTGTCTAGTAGTATTTATTAGGTTCGTTTATTATACTTTTTACGGGTCGTTAGCATTGTTTTATGTTAACCTTAGTCTTTGTAATAATGTTGTTATTTAATAATTTTAGTCAACTTTTAGAGTCAAACCCAGAAGTCAACAAAAGTCAAACCCGAAACCCGAGACCCAAACCCGGAAATTGGAGTGGGCTAGAAACGAATCATCAATGCAAGAAGATCAAATCCAATGGATCAATGGAAGTCAAGGCGTGACTAAAATCCAAAGGGTCAACGAAAGTCAAGACGCTCAACCAAAGAAAAACTGGCAGCGTGAAACGCTGCCAGCGTCACCACGACGCTGCCAGCGTCCAGTTCTCAGGATGGTGTTCTTCATTTCTCCGTCTTGTCATTTGAAAGCCCATTTTCTCAAGGCCCCTAGGTTTGCGGACCAAGGGTATATAAGAAGCAAATTGTAGAGAGAGAAAACACACAACATTTGATACAACATTCCACAACAAATTTCCTTAGAATTCTCTCTAGTTTTGTTCTTCATTTTGGCTTTGTATTTTGGTTGAACTTCATAATGGGTTGTAATATTTGGATTATGGGTAGCTAATTTTCCATTGCTTAGTGTAATTTGAACAAGTTCTCTCTTTTTAGCATTGAAGACCTTTTGAACCTCTTCTTCTCTATTTAATTCCATTTTCTTATGTTTGAATTCCATTATTGAATGAATTGTTGTTGAGACTAACCATCTTTGCAAGTGTTTATTTAATTGTTGCTTTGTCTTGATAAATTTGGTTAATTTGTCTTGGTATTTGTTGAAGCAACCTTGAAAGATTGTAACTTTGGTTAAAAGTTGGAATCTTTTGAGTGGAATTTGGTTTATTGTGTAATTAGAACATGGTTTAGTGTTTTATTACATGATTCTAGCATGTTTCTTTGGTTTTGTGCTTAAAGCTTGCATCTTTAATTGTGCTTATCTTTTAATAAGTATTGGTTGGGTTGTAAAGGGTCATCCATGGATGGTTTAATTTATGTTGGCTAATTTCTTAGGAACTTGTATTAGATAATTAGAGAAGAGAGGAAAAGAGGGTCTTTACTTTGTTAATTGTTGGGAACTTGGGAGAATTACACTAAGTTGTTTCTCCATATTTGAATATTTGAATCTTTAGTTTTTGTTGGTAATTTTAGACTTGCTAGTCAATTCTCATGTCAAACTTTCTCCCTATATGTGTCCTACATGTTTTCTCATTGTGAATATCATAGTTTGTAATTAATTTAAGATTTTTTTTTAATTAGTGTCTTAATTTGTGATTAGAGTAATTAGTTTTGTTAATTGGCATTTTGCAAGAGTCTAGATTAGTTTAATTTGGTTAATACCGCCTTCTCTTGGGTTCGACCCTATTCTTACCATTTTACTACCTTATTTAAGATAGTTTGTGTTGGTCTAGGAATTATAAATTGTTATTTGATTGGAGCTAATTAGCGGAATTAGCGACACCGTTAAAAAGCAGAGTCAAATTTGGCGCCGTTGCCGGGGAAGGCAATATAGCTAAATATCAAATTGAAACTCTTGTTAGTGTCATAATTTGTTTAGATTGTTTTTCAAATATTTCTTTTTGTAGTGTTCATAGGTTACTTTGTGTTGAAGTTACTAATTTGTGTTGTTGAGTTGTTTTAGAGTTTATGCCTAGGTCACAAGAGGGACTTGGTGACCAAGATATTGATCCATCTTCAAGTAGCATATCAAATTGGTTATTTTCGAATCCCCTTTATAGGAGACCTTTTTGGAGGGAGCCTAGTGAAGAGGAGTTGGAGAATAATATTTTCAAGAACAACCGGAGGAAGTGTTTGAGTCACCACCTAGGATACCATCTCCATTGAACATCCTTTACCCACCCAATATGGAGGATAATAGGACAATTAGTGAAATTCGCGCAAGGAACTATGAGGAGCAACCACTTTGTATTGCATATCCTCCCATGGGGGATGTGAACTTTGAGCTCAAGGGTTTTTTCGTCCACAACTTACCTAGATTCCATGGCATGGTAGGGAATGACCCTAATAGACACTTGGCCGAATTCCATATGATTTGCCAAGGTGCTATTCCTCAAGGAGTGACCGAAGATCAATTCAAGCTAAGGGCATTTCCGTTTTCTCTTCAAGATGCCGCGAAAGAGTGGCTCTTTTGTCTTCCGGCTCACTCGGTTACCACATGGGTGGGTTTGAAGAAAAAGTTTCTTGAAAAGTATTACCCGGATTCAAGACACAATCATTCAAAGAAGCTTATCACTACCATTGAGCAAGACATGGGGGAGACCCTTTATGATTATTGGGAGCGTTTCAAAAGTCTTGTGGCAAGATGCCCATATCATGGCATGTCGGGAGATGATTTGTTGACGGCCTTCAATGAAGGGTTGTGCCAAAATGACCAAAGGATGATCATTGCCGCCACCGGAGGTGGAATTGATACACTTAATGTGGCCGAGGCCAACAATATTATTGAAAAATTGGCAATGAACACAAGAAGCTATGGAAGGAAGAGTGAAAGGGGAGGAAGATCTAGGAATGTATCTTCCATGGAAGATCCTTATGCTTCTCAAAATCACAAGATCATGCAAGAAATGGGTGAACTTAAAAGTATGGTGACAAACTTGGTTGTTAACAAAGGCAACTCATTCTCTCAACACTCCGAACCAATTGAATGCTCATATTGTGGAGGTGACCATGCCACCAACACATGCTACATCATGATTGAACAAGGAGCAACTATGGAAAGTGTTAATGCTATGGGGTATGGGAATTACAATTCAAGAAACCCAAGTGGTGGAGGAATGTACTGTTGGAGCTAGTGTCCTCCACAGTTAGTGTGATAACAGCTAAGGTTCAGAGGGTATACTTTGTATTATAATCAGTTGATTAACGTTTATCGATAACGGTTGACTTGCTAGATAAGTTTGACGTTATTGTCATACAGATGGCGGTGATCAACTGATCCCTAAAAGTCACACCTAAAGGATATGTTTGAGAGATGTGATTATTTGAGAAAATAATCATATTGTATGCCTTATTAAATGACTAAAAGGTTAGTCGATGTATTTGACTAAAAGGTTAGTCAATGTGATGATGATACGATTATTTAATAACGGTTAAATAATGTTAGCTGGTAATTGAATATAAAATGTTATATTTAATCCATGTATATAATGTTGGTCTAACTAAATGTAAACTGTTATATTTAAGTTGGCGGATATGTATTACACGATATTATTATAGTGTATTGGTCCGGCATTACTCGGTTTATGTGACGGTCCAGTACTAGTAATAATTAGAATACATATTAAATTATGTACATATTAAATGAGATGCTAACTACCAAATTGAGGTTGAGTTAAATAAGGAAACTTGGTTTTTCCTTCTTTTCTTGGGATCTCACGGCACATATAGGGTGAGAAATAAGTTTTTCTACTAACCCTAATTGGACTCCAAAAGGGACGGCTCAAGGGTGAAAAGAGTAAAGAAAATTCTGATTTTTAACTCTCTTATTCATCTTTATATTCATCATCAATATACACACAAATTAGAAGTAATTTTTGGGTATTCGTTCTAGCACGACGAAGGCATTTCTTGAACCATCTTGGTGTAACGATTAGGAGAATACCTACTTTGTTATTTGTTCTTAGGCCTTTTTCTAGGACCGAAGGTTATTTCTTAATCTCTTATTTTATTATGCAATTTCATTTATGACTAGAAATTCATATAGTTATAATTTCATTATAATCCGAAAAATTTAAAGGGAAGTATACCGATATTTCCCACAAGTGGTATCAGAGCTATTGGCTATGAAATTATTTTATATGTTTTCATATTTGATGAAATATAAGATTAGAAATTTTTGTTTTGTTTTTGTTTCGGCTGAAAAAAGAAAAAAAAAATTAGGGTTTGTTTTTTTTTTGGTACTGTTCACGGTACAGTTCACGGCCAGGGAAAAAAAAAAAACGTTGGTACTGTTCACGACACTGTTCAGCCGTGAGGAAAATTTTTTTTTGCCTTGTTTTTCAATTTTGATTCATTATAATTGTTGTTTTAAATTGTTAAGATAATAATATAATGAATTAGTTGATATTTTCATTTAATGAGGATTAAATTGAAATGTAAAAGGAATTTGTTTTGGATGTAAAAGAACATTCATTGTGCTAAATTTTTCGATATGAATATACAAAACAATTATGATTAGTTGAGTATTTTGATAATCGATTAATCATGATTTAGATATTCATTTTAAAAGGTTAATTTGAATCATCTAGTTTGTATCAATGTTTAATAATGATTAGATGTTGAATGTTTGTACCGATCTAATTTTATTAGCATGATCAAATTAAAAAGATTAATTTGTGTTTGTTTTGGTTTTTTTAAAAACCGAAAAAAATAATTTTTTTTTTGTACCTGCTACTGTTCACGGGTACTGTTCATCCGTGAATAGTGAATTTTTTTTTTTGTTTTGTTTATTGCATTATAAAGATAATGTATGTTGTTTTGTTGTTGTGAAAAAGTTCACAATGATAGATACCCTATTATTTTAAAAAGGTTTAAAATCATGTTGAATTTAATTTATGTTATACCCGATAATATGAATTAAATTGGATTATGGTTGATTAAAATTGTTGTGTGCAATTAAGGAATTGTCACATAATTTTGATCATTTTAAAGGTGGTTTGGATAAATTAATCATCATAATTAATGAATTATGTCTTGGAGGTTTAATTTATTTTGTTGATGCACTTTATTTTGTTGAATGAATGAATGAATGGTTGAATGAATTATTTTGGTATTTTTACAAGAGGTTGTAATTTGTATTGCTTAGTGTGGCCTTAGTAGATTGTGTTATCGTAATGATGGTAACATGGTCTTTGATGTATTTTGAGATCTCGAATCTCCCCTTTGTAATCTTTAATTATAATTTTAAATTAGAATGTAAATAGGTTTATATTTTGTAATTTTAAAAATTGTATTTTTGAGAAGACCAAAGATGGAGATCGGATAGCTCACTCCCGCTACATGGATCAAGATGGAACATCAAGTCAAGCTTCTAGGGTCCATAAGGATGGATTCCAAAGTGTAATTTTTGTTCTATTTTGATAGGATAGGCCACACTAGGACTTTGTACTTTGTTTTTCATTTTCCGTTCTTATTGTTTTTCTTTTGCATGATAGTTATTGCATCATATTCCGCCTAAACCAAACCACCTACTACTTAATTGCATGAAAATTGACTCATATAGATTGTATGTTAATTATCCTGGACATCCAGATGTCACTCATAATTCTAAAAGCTATCATCTTAAATTATTCATTCTCAAAATGCAAGATCATTCGTTCACTTAAATGAATAAAATTAAAGCTGATGGACCTTCCTCTAAAACCTAAAATTGAGATTAGTCTTTATAGGGAAAACTGCTATGAATCCCTTCTTCGTCGGTAGACATATAGGACCTTACTCTCCATATGATCCCTTCTACGTTGGGTAAGTAGTATGTGTTGACCTATTTTACCTCAACATTATAGTCCGAGTAATATCTCGTGATTATGATGGACTAAAGATAGAATTTACAGAAATTTATCGACCAAGAATTCTAAAAGTAGAATTAGCCAAGTAGTTGGCTTATCAATTTACAGAAATTGAGTCTTGGGATCATTTATATAATACTTGAGGGAGGTCAATGGTATAAATGCAAGAGTCTTCGCATTAATCGGTTTTGCATTAGACTTAATTAAAACGATGAAAATGCTTATTATGTTTTATCTCCTTTTCGCAGTGTAGCATTCATTTATATCGATAAAACTGTTATAACAAATGGCTGGACATGCTGATGCCCCTATGCCAAGTGCCATGCTCGCACGCGAATCCTGGCTTTAGATGTTCATGGACAACATGAATCAGTACACGCGACTGAAGAATAACGGGTCCAACTTTGCGGATTGGGAGGCTTCATTACAGAATGCTGCCATAGCTGACGGTAAGCTCAAGTACTTGACTGAGCCACTACCGCTAACCAAGGCCCCATGCAGGAGCCAATGAATCACTTGATTCTAGTGATTTCGTAATGGAGGCGGGTGCGATTAAAAGTACTCATCTTTTCAATGGAATCCAATTTGACAAGACGAATCATTGCCCAAGGTGCAAACAAGATTTCAACAGCTCACTAACGAGTTCTCAAGCACCGCAGGATCGTTCTGTATGAGCTTCCCACTGCTTCTTTGAAGCGAAACTCAGAAGGGCAACCGGTAGACACACATTCTCGATTATGATCGAGAATCTCGAAAAACTGGGGGCACTTGATTGCAAAATCAAGAGAGCGTGGTCATTGACCGCATGCTTCATTCACTTCATGATGGTTTTGCCCAATTCAGGGCAAAATACTATATGAATGATTTGAAGAGAAGTCCTCATCAGCTACACTCACTTCTCATACAGACTGAGAAGGATCTGAAATTGAGTGGGAGCCTGAAGCAGGACGTTCTCATGATTGCAAACAAGGGTAAGGGTAAGGGCAAGGCTCAGGCAGACCTAGCTGTAGGGAAGCCGAAGTTCAAGAAGCCAGAAAAGGGCAAGAGTGGGCCTGGTGAGACTAGCAG
>JAIUZE010019941.1:0-10246 GCA_022085475.1 Heliosperma pusillum
TGGCTTCCGTGTTTACATTTAATGCGGTCGACAGGTTTGTGATGCATGCTTGGGGTACATTGGCGAGCTAGCGAGTGAAGTATTACCTTGGACCTATATTCGGTTCTTAGGATTGTATTATTTAATACACTCTTTTATTTCCGTATTTATTAGGGGGATATGTCTCCCGTTTTAGATACTTCTTATGTATAATATTATTTCCTTTTTGTTATGAACCTTTTTCTTTAAGACACCTTTGTTATGATGAATATTTTTAATGGTAGGTTCCGGTTTTAAAATTTACCGATTTTCACTAAAGTGAACCTATTAAAAACGTATTCTCATCTTTTATTTATTTAAATTACTTGTTTATCTTTCCGCAAATTCGAGGGTGTCACAAATGATAAATGGATACTCAATCCAAACTTTCGACCAATTTCCCAGAAGACGGATAACGAAGCCTAAAAGCAACAAATTGGCTTATTACACACGAAACTCAAGGGTAAACTCCTTCTGAGTATTGACTTGACATTTTGAGGAGATACTCACAACTTATTCTTTTATTTCTTTTTCTTTTGTTTCCGATTTCGTTTCTTTTCGATTTTTTTTCATTTTTTCATTTTTTTTTTCTTTTGAACATCACTTCTTGAACATTTTCGTTCTCCCAAATTCACTTTGACATCAAGGAACAAAATCTTCTCAAAAGAGCACCCATACACCATAGTCTAGCTACTAGCTCAAAAGGTAGGTAGTTTTTATATGTAGCTATTATTTTGTGAAACATTTCTGTGTAGAGGTTAATTTTGAGGTGTAATTCAAAGTAAAAAAAAAAGGCTTCAAATCTTAGTGAATCATGAATGCAATGCTTATAGGAATGAAATGAGAACCATACTTATGCGTTTTGACATGACACACATCACAAGGAGAACTACACACACCTAGATGAGACTGGGTATAGATGTACCGGCCTAAGGAGGTTCTACCTTACAATATAAGTAACTTGCCAAATGTCAAGATCAAGTGTACTCATCTATAGATTCATTCCATGGCTACTGTGTACAAGACTTCCCCATGTATGCACAATTCAATAAATGTTGAATCATTATCTTTTGAAAGCTCTAAGTTTGGGAAATGTAATATGATAGCATAGTAAACAAGCAAGCAAAGCATGAAAAGCATTCAATTATGTTCAGAAATTTTTAAATTTTCTCAAAAATCTTCTTTTTCTTTTATTCAAAATTTGGAAAATGATCAACTAAAATGCAAAATGGGAAAATGCAATCCCTCCCCCAAGCTAAACATCACATTGTCCTCAATGTGAGCACAAACACAAAATATGCAATGAGATGCTTAATGGGGAAAAGAAAAAATGAAAGAAGAGTGAAGCTTACTAGTCAGCGCGGACTCCCCCAAGCTAGTCTTTTGGACTTGACAAGGAAGGACTTTATAGATTCTTCAAAAACTCTTTCATCTGCAAAATAAATCCTAACAATGAAAAAGGGATTAATAAAAAAATAAAAATGAAAAAAGAAAAGGAACACGGGTTGCCTCCCGAGAAGCACAATTTAAAAGGTCTTGCTAGACTCCATTTCTTTCTTTGATCATCCTTTATCTTTAAGCTCACTATCATCCAAGCTCATCATCATAGCGTTCTTCACATTCTCCATCCATGCCAACCTTTTCTGAGAATAGCCTCTCCTAGCACTTTTAGCGGTAGTGCTTTTAGTATGCTCACCTGCAAGAGAATCAACACTAACATGTGCCTCCAACGGATCCGCCAATAAGGATCGAGGCATAGAGGAAACAATAGAAGAGTCATCAACATCAAGCACATAACATGAGTCTTCTAACACAGGACTCCTAACGGTGGAATTTTTACTAAAGGTCACCTTGTCATCTCCTACCTCTAATGTCAACTTCCCATTCTTGACATCGAAAACTGCACCAGTGGTGTGCAAAAAGGGTCTTCCCAAAATGATTGGGATTTGAGAGTCCTCGGCCATGTCAAGTACTAGAAAGTCAACGAGGATGAAACACTTACCAACTTTGACGGGCACATCTTCTAAAACACCCATAGGTTGTTTTAGAGAACGGTCCGCCATTTGCAAAGTTATATTAGTGCATTTCAAAGCACCCATGTTAAGTTTTTCAAACATAGAAAACAGCATGACACTTACACTAGCACCTAGGTCGCAAAGGGCCTTATCAATGGTATACGTGCTTATAGTGCAAGGGATGGAGTAACTACCAGGGTCCTTATGTTTTGGTGGAGACTTATTTTGCAAGAGTGCACTACACTCTTCGGTGAAAGCTACGGTCTTCATCTCATTGAAGGATCTCTTCTTTTTGAGGACTTCCTTCATAAACTTGGAATAAGAAGGAACTTGGGAAAGCAATTCAATGAAGGGGACTGTTACCTTTAAATTCTTGACGACGTCAAGGAACTTACCATACTTTGCCTCCTCCTTGTGCTTGGCTAATCTTTGGGGAAATGGGACTTTGATCTCAATAGGAATCTCGGGCTCTTTCCCCTTTGACATGGGCACCTCATCTTCAACATCAATGACCACGGGCTCATCATTATACTTACCACTTCTCGAGGAAACGGCATTTACAGTTTCGTGAGGTTGGTAACATTGTGAAGGCAGCTGCCCTTGCTTTTGGTGGGTATTAGAAGTGGCATATTGGGAAATTTTATCTTCCAACAGTTTGATGGCGGCATCCTTAGCTTGATCGCTCTCCTGGAATTGAGCTATTATGGTGTCTTGCCTTTGAGCCAATTACAGCATCATGGCTTCAAGTTTACTTACACCATTTTCACTTTGTTGAAATGTAGAGGATTGAAGTTGTTCTAGCTTTTGTGTGAGAAGGGCTACTTGAGCTTGTAAAAGTGTCAAAGTGGGGTCCTCTTGATTAGATTTCAATGGTATGGAGCGAGAATTTCTATATTGAGAATCGTGAATTGCCATGGATTCAATGGCAGTGTGAGCAATTTCAACATTAATTTGATCAAATCTTCCATTGTTAGCAGAATCCAGGATACGACGGGACTCTTTATAACACCCATTATAGAATGTGATGGCAAGGAGCCATGGATCTATCCCATGATAAGGACACTACCTTTGCAAGTCCTTGTACCTCTCCCAAGCTTTATATAGGCTCTCATCATCCCCTTGTTGGAAACCAGTGATTTGACTTCTCAACAAAGCGGTCTTTTCTGGAGGAAAGTACTTTTGGTAGAAGGCAAGAGCTAAACTCTCTCAATCGGTGAAACCTAATGTAACCTTATCAAGGCTATGTATCCACAACTTTGCCTTACCCCTCAAAGAGAATGAGAAGAGCATCTCTCTAATTTTCCCTTGGGTGACTCCAGTTTGTCTAATAGTGGAGCAATAGTCAAAGAAGTTTTGGATGTGAAGGTTGGGATCTTCTGTGGCATTGCCACTAAATTGGCTTCTTTCTATAAGGTTAATGAAGGCAGGTTTGATTTCAATGTTTTGGGCTGCGATTTAGGGTGTAACAATACCCCTTGGAAGTGTTTCTGCGGTGGGTTTGGAATGGTCTGAAAGTCGAACCATTTTCGTTTGTGAAGATGAAGATGGAGTGTTGTTTGAAATTTGATTGGTTTTTGTGAATGGAGATGAGAATGGGTCTTCTTCTCCTTCAAGATTAGATAAAATATCCGAGTATTTCTCACGAATACGATCTATACTTGAACTATCAGAAGCTTTTGATATTTCGTTGAATAGTTTTTTTTCTCCTACGCATAGTCCTTTCTAGGTCAGAGTCTAAAGAGATAGGGGTCCTTAGTCTAGAAGATCAGGGCATAAGATTGAAAGCTAAGATGAAAAATCAAGAGAGGTCTAAAGGAATTTGGGTTCCTAAAGACTAGATAAAACTAATTGCGATAAAAATCACAAGAAAAAGGAAAACTAAACCGTGCTCCCCAGCAACGGCGCCAAAATTTGATCGTGCTTGTCGCGAGCCCGATACAAAGATAAATTACCCAGACTAGGCTAATAACAAATTAATGTAATTAGGGAAGTAGGGGTCGATCCTCAGGGAGATGGTGTTTCCTATAGAATGTGAAATGTCTCGCAATTTGGTCTTATCTAACGAATTTCTGGGTTTTGGGATTATGATGTCTAAACTAATAAAAGGCATAAACGAAAACGAAATAAAAGCAAATGGAAATGAAAGCAAATGATGAATTAACAATAATGAAAATCATCTAGGGAAGTAGGTTCACACATGTACATTAATATATTGATGCAATTGGATATGGAACATGCAAATAATTCATTGTGAGTTCGTAAGAATGATGTGTTCATTACAATCATAGATCAGATGGTCTAGCAGGCTTTTAGCCAATTTACTAGGTCTTAATACACCATGTCATGCTTTGTCTATTCAATTCACGTATATCTACCTTGGAAAAGAATTCCATACTAGTCAATAATTTTCGGCCAGAAATCGTTAACTATCGTTATAGTCCAAACATGCATAAACACAATGTTTTAAAAGCACAATTTCTTTTATCCAATTATCATCTTTTAATCAACCTAACATGGCTACCCTACACCCTAGAAAGGTGACTACTCAATCATGGCGATGTCTAAATCTAAGTTGATATTAACAATGAAAACTAGGATAATAAGGACGCTAAATTGACAATCTAGGAAATGAAAAGACGATTATAACGGTACTAAAATGAATCTAAGATAACATGAATAGAAAATAAAAATCAAATGGAAAACATAAAGACATTAAACAAAAGCTAAGATAAGAGTACCTAGGGTGACGATCAACAACGAAAGCGATAACAATAATAGAAATCCCTCGCATAGAATAATCGTTCCTTGAATTACAACACTTGAACCCAACAAAGTAGATTACAAAGATTGAAATTCTTATTAATCTAAACTAAGGTTTTGATGTAGAAAGGACAGAAATAAACTAAGAACTAAAGATGAAAAAGAGGAAGAAAATGAGAGAAGAGAGACTAGTTCTCCCTTCCTCCTAATCTAAAGAGAAAATGTAAGAAGAGAAGAAAGGATAAGAAGAGGATGTGTTGAGAAGAGTGGCTGGAGCATCCTTTATATAGCATTAGGGTTTCGTGGGGAAGGGGTCGAGCATTGAACATATAGGACAAAAGAAGGAAGTTGAAGCAATTTGCTCGAAGCAGCAGGGATACCCGATCGGGTACACACTTACCCGATCGGGTAAGTTGTCATCTAGAAGCTTTTGATTATCGTTTCATGTCCCTTTTCTTTGACTTGACTTCCATCATCCCCCTTGACCTCTTCAATCGGGTTTGTTAATAGGGTTTGATGTAAAGCGATGAATTCTTCCGCCTAATTGATTGATCTTCCGACAACTGCGACATCGTCTTTACTTCTTCTCTCTTTTGAATTAGTGAACCTTCTTGAAATGCCTTTCACTTGTTCAAGCTTGCTTCTTCAAATCGTCGGGTTCTAGGCAAATGATCGGGAATATAGAAAAAGGGCGCAGAAACGTCACTTTCCCTACAAAACAGGTTAGAACACAGGAATTAGCCTAGAAGACGATATTAGCTCATAAAATGGCTTAACAAAGCACAAATGACATACAGAACCAAGCTAAATTGGGGGTTAAAATCATACAAATATTCACTTATCAACTATCCCAGTCGGCTATTCCTAAGACAACTCGGTCAAGGCTATTGATCCAAAGTTTAGCCTTTCCTGTTAATGAGAAGGGAAAGAGCATTTCCCTAATCATCTCTTGGGATACTCCAGTTTGTCTAATTGTGGAGCAATAGTCACAGAAGTTTTGAATATGAAGGTTGGGATCTTCTATGGCATTGCCACCAAATTGACTTCTTTCTATAAAACTGATGAAGTGGGGTTTGATTTCAAAGTTTTGGGCTGTGATTTGAGGTGTAGCAATACCCCTTGGAAGTGTATCTGCAGTTGGTTTGGAATGGTCTGAAAGTCGAACCATTTTCTTTTGTGAAGATGAAGATCGAGTGTTGTTTGAAGGTTGATTGGTTTTTGATAATGGAGATGAGAATGGATCTTCTTCTCCTTCAAGATTAGATAAAATATCCGAGTAATTCTCACTAATACGGTCTAAACTTGAAGTATCAGAAGCTTTTGAGATTTCTATGAATAGTTTTTGTCTCCTACGCAGAGTCCTTTCTAGATCGGGGTCTAAAGAGATAGGGGTCCCTAGTCTAGAAGATATGGGCATAAGATTGAAAAGCTAAGATAAAAAATCAAGAGAGGTCTGAAGGAATTTGGGTTCCTAAAGACTAGATGAAACTAATTGCAATAAAAATCACAAGAAAAAGGAAAACTAAACCGTGCTCCCCGGCAACGGCGCCAAAATTTGACAGGGTTGTCACATACCCTAATCAAAGATAAATAACCCAAACTAGGCTAACAACAAATTAATGTAATTAGGGAAGTAAGGGGTCAATCTCGGGGAGACGGAAGATACTTGTGAATAGTTATGGTTAGAACTCCATCTTGTACGATTGGCAAATGTTTGTCACTAATTAATAAATGCTATAATAAAAATGATAACAATACAATAAAGAAAAGGATCTAGGGATCGGGGTTCACATGCTAATCAATTTAAAAGCAAAGTTGATTCGGGTTTAGAAAAATCATAGTTGTCCAAGTCTTTAAATGGTATATTCCTTTCGGATTCATACCGACTTTTTAACGGGTCCTAACGTCTTTTCAGCCTTGCTAGGTCATTAAACTATTCTTGCCAGTCCTTTAATTTTCATCTCGACTCTCGCCCTTGAGACGGAAATTGACAAGTATAAACAATTGATTAAGGCCTTAAATCAAAGTTGATCATGAGAATCAAACAAGAAATAGAGACAACTAAAACAATTCTACCCGGAATCAATTTATACTTATAAATTAATTAGACATGTTAACCCTTCCCCTAGAACAAAGATTACTTATGCATGATTAACAATGAAAGGGAAACTAAGATTATAAAACTAAGAATGGTAAACATGATAAAGGAAATACTAAAAGAAAATGAAACTATAATGTAAAAACAAGAATAAGGATTACCGGAAAGGATGAGCAAAGATTGAAATGGAATAGGAACTTAATAGGAAAATGCAAACCCGGAAACTAGAATTCCAATTACAAGTAGAACAATTACAATTGAAGGAAACTTAGAACTAAACTAGACTAGAGAAAACTAGATCTAAAACTAAAACTACAAAATGGAGAAAGAAAGAAAAAACTAAACTAAAGACGTTAAAAATGTAAAATGGAGGCTAGGGTTTTCGAATTCTAATCTAGGGTTGTGTGTAGAGTTGTGGCTGGACATCCTTTATATAGGCTTAGGTTTCGTGGGCAAGGGGCTAAACATTCAACATATAGGACAAAAATTAGGAAGACGAAGCAACTATGCGTAGAACCTAATAAACCCGATCGATTTTTTGGAACCTTGATCGGGGTTTTGGTCTCTTAAGAACTTTGACTTTCGTTTGATCTTCCCTTGGTACGTGACTTGATCTACCTTGACTCCATTGACTTTAGATTCGAACGAGGTTGTAACTAACACCTCTTGGGCCTCATGTAACAACACGAAAAGTACCCGATTTTTCTAGTAAAAATATTTACTAACACTTTTCAGTAGAACTTAAGTTTTTAAAATAGGAATTTTTGTTCCGAGTCTTATTTTGAAAGTCCGCGTTCGTATTTGGAATTTTTGAGGGATTCCATGAAAAGACCGTTTTTAGTCATCTTTGACTTTTCTTGACTTTTAAGTCGTCTTTGACTTTTCCTTGACTTTTTAAAGTCGTCATTGACTTTTTCTTGACTTTTAAGTCGTCATAAACTTTTCTTGACTTTTAAGTCATTTTTGACTTTTCTCGACTTTTAAGTCGACTTTGACTTCCGTTGACTTTTCCCGACTCGCTTCATAAGTTTGAAGACCGAAATTTTATTTAAAAAAATAATATTTTTGATTTATTTTTATTTAGATTTATTAAGATTTATCATAATTTAATATAATTATTTTGAATTTATTCGGAATTTAAAGAATAACTTTTACGGTTTTAACCGAACGTCATTTAACTATTCCCGACTCATCGTAAATCCCGTAACAAAATCGAAACTCGACTTTGGCATGAGTCACACGCTCATGTCATCGTTTTCCACTCACTTGAGATATTTTATTTGTTTCGATTAAACTAATACAAATATCTTAGATATTTGTTACTTTATCGATCCGTCAGTTAAATTACGCAAATCGATAAATCAGACCCAATTGCTCACCAAACCACACGGTTTTCCCTCCTCTCTTAGACCTTGATATTTTCTTTCTTTTCATTACAATAACATAATATCTTGATATTTAATTCAATTAACTTAATATCTAATTAATTACGGTAATATAATTATTATACCGAGTCAATTCCATAACAGCAATTTCAAAACCCAACTCACTATTTTGCTCTATATTACACGGCACTTCAACTCCCACTTTACTCACTAACAACTTTTCATTGTACAACAAATCAATTTAAGATCAAATAAATCGTTCTTCATCGTTCTTGAACGTTCTTCGTCGTTCTTCATCCGTTCTTCGTCGTTCTTGAGCAAAACCTTCATAAAACCTTCATTTCTTAATTAAATCCGTCCTAACTTATATTTCTAGAATCTCCTCTTCGCTCCTCATCTTCACGTACGGTTTAATTTCAATTCCGTCAAGATCGTTTTCATCACTTTAATTATGAGAAATTAAGTTTTAAGTTCTAATAATGTTTTTCTTGTCATTTCTTATAGGGGAAGATTTTGAAGACGAGTTTGGAGACTCGTATATTTTGGGTGAGATTAGTAGGAGGGTTTCTTAATTATATACTTATTATTATTATTTTGGTGCTAAGTGGTTTGCTAGCTAAGGTAACGATTCCGAGTTACTCGACGGATAAATGTTACATAGCTTTGGTTTTCTTTAGTTTTTGGTTCATCTTTAGTTTTTGTTCATATTATTATGATTTTATGATTTTTAGTTAGTAACATGATAAGTTGTTAATTTTGTTATGTTGGAGGAATTTATAAATAAGTTAGTGTTCTTGTTATATTTTTATGATTTCTTCATGATAATGATTTTGTATGATTGATGATTGAATTGGATGTTTAAAAATGGATGTTGTTAATTAAAAACATGCTAGAATTAATTTGGAACTTAGGTGGTTGTTGAGGTGGTGGCCGGAAATGGTGGTAGGGTGAACCGGACCAGACCAGCCGGTCCAGGCCGGTTCAGACCCGGTCTGGGCTGGTCCAAGGTGGGTCCGGGTTTTGGTCTTTGGGTTGTGTCGATGTTTGATTGTTTAATTGTTGTTTTGACGGGTTTTAAATATGTTAAAGCATGCGGGAAATATTAAGAAAGCGGTTTTAGTAAAAGTAGAAAAATCAGCCATTTTAGCCAAAACAGGCCCGTGGGCCCATTCAAGCCCATGTGGGGTCCGGTCCAACTCAGCCCGTGGGTCCCACTTTGGGACTTGTGACGGTTTTTGAGTTATCGTCATTTTTATCGTGTTTTGTAATATTTAGCAAGTGGGAAATATTAATACGTAAAATATTTAATTAAAGAGGTTTTTCATAAAATTATTATTTCTCACATGTTAGAAATTATAATACGAGATCGTAGTTAAAATTGATATACTTTAAGTCAAGCGGGTTTTCGTAAGATTTAATATTTCACATGTTAGAAGTTTTAATAAAATAACATGTAATGAATATGTTGATTTTATGTCTAAGTCTAATGTGTAAAGACTCTGTTTCTAGCCGGTTTGACCAAACGGGTTTGGTCAACCTAAGATCTAGTCAGCCCCGTTTTGACTGATGACCCGTCGCGGGACTCGGGTCGGGGATTTGTCTTCAAGTAAGGTTGTATTTAATCAATGAATTAGCCTTAGTAGATATGAGGCGATTTGGTATTTGATTATGATTTATATGCAATTAATCACATGATAGGAAGTTTTCCCGTGACTGTTTGATTGTATGATATATGTCGTGTTGACTAAGTACCCATAGAGAATTATGAGTATATGGCGTCTTGACCATTCTAATTCTAAATGAGTAGCTTGGACCATGACATTGATAGGCCGTACTGTAACACCCGGAAATGTACCCTATTTTTCTAGTAGAAATATTTTACGAAAGCTTTTCAGTAAATTTTAGTTTTAAATTAGAATTTTAAGTTCCGAGTCGAATTTAGAATTTCCGAGTTCGTATTTGGAATTTCT
>JAIUZE010019942.1:0-17846 GCA_022085475.1 Heliosperma pusillum
TATCAAGGAATTAAATAAAACTTTTAGAAAAAGGGGTGCAACACAAGGCCTTCCCCAGGAGTCACCCATCATAGTATTACTACTCTCGCCAAAGCACGCTAGTTGCGGAGTTCTGATGGGATCCGGGGTATTAGTGCTTGTATGATAGCACCAATACATTTCCATCACAAGTTTGACTTTTATTCCACTCCAAGCCTTCGTGCAGCATAGCCCGCTCTGTCATGCTCTCAACATCCCGTTACGTCCCAGTATCATCGAGAGCACGTACACCGCCCCCGGAGCGGCCGATTGGGGCGCGTTTTTTTTTCAAGTTTATTAACTCGGCGAGATCTACGCAGCTGCAGGTTTGGTTATTTGAAAAATAAAACAAAAGAGGAACGAATATCACCGAATTAACAAAAACTTTTAAAAAAAAAGGGGTGCAACACGAGGCCTTCCCAGGAGGTCACCCATCCTAGTACTACCCTCGCCCAAGCACGCTTCACTGCGGATTTTTGATGGGATCCGGTGCCTTAGTGCTGGTATGATCGAACCCATACATTTCCATCACAAGTTTACTTTTATTTCCTAATACCAAGCCTTCGTGCAGCATAAGCCGCTCCCGTCATGCTCTCAACATCCCGTTACGTCCCTGTATCTTCGAGAGCATGTAAACTGCCCCCAGAGCGTCCTGTTGGGGCGCATTCTTTTTTCAAGTTTATTAACTCGGCGAGATCTACGCAACTGCAGGTTTGGTTATTTGAAAAATAAAACAAAAGAGGAACGAATATCACAGAATTAAGAAAACTTTTTTAAAAAAGGGGATGCAACACGAGGCCTTTCCAGGAGGTCACCCATCCTAGTATTACTCTCGCCTTAGCACGTTTAACTGCGGAGTTCTGATGGAATCTTGTGCATTAGTGCTGGTATGATCGCACCCATACATTTCCATCACAAGTTTACTTTTATTTCTTAATACCAGGCATTCGTGCAGCATAAGCCGCTCCCGTCATGCTCTTAACATCCCGTTATGTCCCTGTATCTTCAAGAGCACGTAAACTGCACCCAGAGTGTCTGACTGGGGCGCGTTTTTTTTTTTCATGTTTATTAACTCGGCGAGATCTACGCAGCTGCAGGTTTGGTTATTTGAAAAATAAAACAAAAGAGGAACGAATATCACAGGAATAACAAAAACTTTTAAAAAAGGGGGGTGCAACACGAGGCCTTCCCAGCAGGTCACCCATCTTAGTACTACTCTCGCCCAAGCATGCTTGACTGCGGAGTTTTGATGGGATCCAGTGCATTAGTGATGGTATGATCGCACCCATACATTTCCATCACAAGTTTACTTTTATTTTCTAATACCAAGCCTTCGTGCAGCATAAGCTACTTCCGTCATGCTCTCAACATCTCGTTACGTCCATGTATCTTCGAGAGCACGTAAACTGCCCCCGGAGCGTCTGACTGGGGCGCATTCTTTTTTCAAGTTTATTAACTCGGCGAGATCTACGAAGCTGCAGGTTTGGTTATTTGAAAAAAAAACAAAAGAGGAACGAATATCACGGAATTAACTAAAACTTTTAAAAAAAGGGTTGCAACACCAGGCTTTCTCAGGAGGTCACCCATCCTAGTACTACTCTCGCCAAAGCACGCTTAACTGCGGAGTTCTGATGGGATCTGGTGCATTAGTGTTGGTATGATCGCACCCATACATTTCCATCACAAGTTTACTTTTATTTCCTAATACCAAACCTTCGTGCAGCATAAGCCGCTCCCGTCATGCTCTCAACATCCCGTTACGTCCCTGTATCTTCGAGAGCACGCAAACTGCTCCCAGAGTCTCCGACTGGGGCGCGTTGTTTTTTTCAAGTTTATTAACTTGGTGAGATCTACGCAGCTGCAGATTTGGTTATTTGAAAAATAAAACAAAAGAGGAACGAATATCACGGAATTAACAAAAACTTTTAGAAAAAGGGGGTGCAACACAAGGCCTTCCCAGGAAGTCACCCATCCAAGTATTACTCTCGCCAAAGCACGCGTAGTTGCGGAGTTCTGATGGGATCCGGTGTATTAGTGCTGGTATGATAGCACCCATACATTTCCATCACAAGTTTACTTTTATTTCCTAATACCAAGCCTTCGTGCAGCATAAGCCGCTTCTGTCATGCTCTCAATATCCCGTTACGTCCCAGTATCATCGAGAGCACGTACACCGCTCCAGGAGCGGCCGATTGGGGAGCGTTTTTTTTTCAAGTTTATTAACTCGGCGAGATCTACGCAGCTGCAGGTTTGGTTATTTGAAAAATAAAACAAAAGAGGAACGAATATCACCGAATTAACAAAAACTTTTAAAAAAAAATGGGTGCAACACGAGGCCTTCCCAGGAGGTCACCCATCCTAGTACTACTCTCGCCCAAGCACGCTTCACTGCGGAGTTCTGATGGGATCCGGTGCATTAGTGCTGGTATGATCGGACCCATACATTTCCATCACAAGTTTACTTTTATTTCCTAATACCAAGCCTTCGTGCAGCATAAGCTACTCCCGTCATGCTCTTAACATCCCGTTACGTCCCTGTATCTTCGAGAGCAAGTAAACTGCCCCCGGAGCGTTTGACTGGGGCGCATTCTTTTTTCAAGTTTATTAACTCGGCGAGATCTACGAAGCTGCAGGTTTGGTTATTTGAAAAATAAAACAAAAGAGGAACGAATATCACGGAATTAACTAAAACTTTTAAAAAAAGGGTTGCAACACGAGGCTTTCTCAGTAGGTCACTCATCCTAGTACTACTCTCGCCAAAGCACGCTTAACTGCAGAGTTCTGATGGGATCTGGTGCATTAGTGCTGGTATGATCGCACCCATACATTTCCATCACAAGTTTACTTTTATTTCCTAATACCAGGCCTTCGTGCAGCATAAGCCGCTCCCATCATGCTCTCAACATCCCGTTACGTCCCTGTATCTTCGAGAGCACGCAAATTGCTCCCAGAGTGTCTGACTGGGGTGCGTTGTTTTTTTCAAGTTTATTAACTTGGTGAGATCTACGCAGCTGCAGGTTTGGTTATTTGAAAAATAAAACAATAGAGGAACGAATATCACGGAATTAACAAAAACTTTTAGAAAAAGGGGGTGCAACACGAGGCCTTCCCAGGAGGTCACCCATCTTAGTACTACTCTCGCCCAAGCATGCTTGACTGTGGAGTTTTGATGGGATCCAGTGCATTAGTGCTGGTATGATCGCACCCATACATTTCCATCACAAGTTTACTTTTTTTTTCTAATACCAAGCCTTCGTGCAGCATAAGCTACTCCCGTCATGCTCTCAACATCCCGTTACGTCCATGTATCTTCGAGAGCACGTAAACTGCCCCCGGAGCGTCTGACTGGGGCGCATTCTTTTTTCAAGTTTATTAACTCGGCGAGATCTACGAAGCTGCAGGTTTGGTTATTTGAAAAATAAAACAAAAGAGGAACGAATATCACGGAATTAACTAAAACTTTTAAAAAAAGGGTTGCAACACGAGGCCTTCTCAGGAGGTCACCCATCCTAGTACTACTCTCGCCAAAGCACGCTTAACTGCGGAGTTCTGATGGGATCTGGTGCATTAGTGCTGGTATGATCGCACCCATACATTTCCATCACAAGTTTACTTTTATTTCCTAATACCAGGCCTTCGTGCAGCATAAGCCGCTCCCATCATGCTCTCAACATCCCGTTACGTCCCTGTATCTTCGAGAGCACGCAAACTGCTCCCAAAGTGTCCGACTGGGGCGCGTTGTTTTTTTGAAGTTTATTAACTCGGCGAGATCTACGCAGCTGCAGGTTTGGTTATTTGAAAAATAAAACAAAAGAGGAACGAATATCACGGAATTAACAAAAACTTTTAGAAAAAGGGGGTGCAACACAAGGCCTTCCCAGGAAGTCACCCATCCTAGTATTACTCTCGCCAAAGCACGCGTAGTTGCGGAGTTCTGATGGGATCTGGTGTATTAGTGCTGGTATGATAGCACCCATACATTTCCATCACAAGTTTACTTTTATTTCCTAATACCAAGCCTTCGTGCAGCATAAGCTGCTTCTGTCATGCTCTCAACATCCCGTTACGTCCCAGTATCATCGAGAGCACGTACACCGCCCCCGGAGCGGCCGATTAGGGCGCTTTTTTTTTCAAGTTTATTAACTCGGCGAGATCTACGCAGCTGCAGGTTTGGTTATTTGAAAAATAAAACAAAAGAGGAACGAATATCACCGAATTAACAAAAACTTTTTAAAAAAAATGGGTGCAACACGAGGCCTTCCCAGGAGGTCACCCATCCTAGTACTACTCTCGCCCAAGCACGCTTCACTGCGGAGTTCTGATAGGATCCGGGTCATTAGTGCTGGTATGATCGGACCCATACATTTCCATCACAAGTTTACTTTTATTTCCTAATACCAAGCCTTCGTGCAGCATAAGCTACTCCCGTCATGCTCTTAACATCCCGTTACGTCCATGTATCTTCGAGCGCACGTAAACTGCCCCCGAAGCGTTTGACTGAGGCGCATTCTTTTTTCAAGTTTATTAACTCGGCGAGATCTACGCAGCTGCAGGTTTGGTTATTTGAAAAATAAAACAAAAGAGGTACGAATATCACGGAATTAACTAAAACTTTTAAAAAAAGGGTTGCAACACAAGGCCTTCTCAGGCGGTCACCCATCCTAGTACTACTCTCGCCCAAGCACGCTTAACTGCGGAATTCTGATGGGATCAGGTGCATTAGTGCTGGTATGATCGCACCCATACATTTCCATCACAAGTTTACTTTTATTTTCTAATACCAGGCCTTCGTGCAGCATAAGCCGCTCCCATCATGCTCTCAACATCCCGTTACGTCCCTGTATCTTCGAGAGCACGCAAACTACTCCCAGAGTGTCCGACTGGGGCCCGTTATTTTTGCAAGTTTATTAACTCGGTGAGATCTACGCAGCTGCAGGTTTGGTTATTTGAAAAATAAAACAAAAGAGGAACGAATATCACGGAATTAACAAAAACTTTTAGAAAAAGGGGGTGCAACACGAGGCCTTCCCAGGAGGTCACCCATCCTAGTACTACTCTCGCCCAAGCATGCTTGACTGCGGAGTTCTGATGGGATCCGGTGCATTAGTGCTGGTATGATCGCACCCATACATTTCCATCACAAGTTTACTTTTATTTCCTAATACCAAGCCTTCGTGCAGCATAAGCCGCTTCCGTCATGCTCTCAACATCCCGTTACATCCCTGTTTCTTCGAGAGCACGTAAAGTGCCCCAGAAGCGTCCGGTTGGGGCGCGTTTGTTTTTCAAGTTTATAAACTCGGCGAAATCTACGCAGCTGCAGGTTTGGTTATATGAAAAATAAACAAAAGAGGAACGAATATCACGGAATTAACAAAAACTTTTAAAAAAAGGGGGTGCAACACGAGGCCTTCCCAGGAGGTCAACTATCCTAGTACTACTCTCGCCCAAGCACGCTTGAATGCGGAGTACTGATGGGATCCGGTGCATTAGTTCTGGTATGATCGCACCCATACATTTCCATCACAAGTTTACTTTTATTTCCTAATACCAAGCCTTCGTGCAGCATAAGCCGCTTCCGTCATGTACTCAACATCTCGTTACGTCCTTTTATCTTTGAGAGCACGTAAACTGCCCCCGGAGCGTCCGGTTGGGGCGTGTTTTTTTTTCAAGTTTATTAACTCGACGAGATCTACGCAGCTGCAGGTTTGGTTATTGAAAAACTAAAACAAAAGAGGAACGAATGTCACGGAATTAAAAAAGACTTTTAAGAAAAGGGGGTGCTACACGAGGCCTTCCCAGGAGGTCACCCATCCTAGTACTACTCTCGCCTAAGTACGCTTAACTGCGGAGTTCAGATGGGATCCGGTGCATTAGTGCTGGTATGATCGCACCCATACATTTCCATCACAAGTTTACTTTTATTTCCTAATACCAAACCTTCGTGCAGCATAAGCCGCTCCCGTCATGCTCTCAACATCCCGTTACGTCCCTGTATCTTCGAGAGCACGTAATTTGCCCTTGGAGCGTCCGGTTGGGGAACGTTTTTTTTCTAGTTTGGCGAGATCTACGCAGCTGCAGGTTTGGTTATTTAAAAAATAAAACAAAAGAGGAACGAATATCACGGAATCAACAAAAAGTTTTATAAAAAGGAGGTGCAACACGAGGCCTTTCCAGGAGGTCACCCATCCTAGTACTACTCTCGCCCAAGCACGCTTAACTGCGGCGTTCTAATGGGATCCGGTGCATTAGTGCTGGTATGATCGCACCCATACATTTCCATCACAAGTTTACTTTTATTTCCTAATACCAAGCCTTCGTGCAGCATAAGTCGCTTCCATCATGCTCTCAACATCCCGTCACGTCCCTGTATCTTCGAGAGCACGTAAACTGCCCCTGGAGCGTCCGGTTGGGGCGCATTTTTTTTTTAAGTTTATTAACTCGGCAAGATCTACGCAGCTGCAGGTTTGGTTTTTTGAAAAATAAAACAAAAGAGGAACGGATATCAAGGAATTAAATAAAACTTTTAAAAAAGGGGGTGCAACACGAGGCCTTCCAAGGAGGTCACCGATCCTAGTACTACTCTCGCCCAAGCACGCTTAACTGCGTAGTTCTGATGGGATCCGGTGCATTAGTGTTGGTATGATAGCACCCATACATTTCCATCACAAGTTTACTTTTATTTCCTAATACCAAGCCTTTGTGCAGCATAAGCCGCTCCCGTCATGCTCTCAACATCCCGTTACGTCTCTGTATCTTTGAGAGCACGTAAACTGCCCCAGAGCATCCGATTGGGGCGCATTTTTTTTTCAAGTTTATTAACTCGGCGAGATCTACGCAGCTGCAGGTTTGGTTATTTGAAAAATAAAACAAAAGAGGAACGAATATCACAGGATTAACAAAAACTTTTAAAAAAAGGGGGTGCAACACGAGGCCTTCCCAGGAGGTCACCCATCCTTGTACTACTCTCGCCCAAGCACGCTTGGCTGCGAAGTTCTGATGGGATACGGTGCATTAGTGCTGGTATGATCGCACCTATACATTTCCATCACAAGTTTACTTTTATTTCCTAATACCAAGCCTTCGTGCAGCATAAGCTACTCCCGTCATGCTCTCAACATCCCGTTACGTCCATGTATCTTCGAGAGCACGTAAACTGCCCCCGGAGCGTCTGACTGGGGCGCATTTTTTTTTCAAGTTTATTAACTCGGCGAGATCTACGAAGCTGCAGGTTTGGTTATTTAAAAAATAAAACAAAAGAGGAACGAATATCACGGAATTAACTAAAACTTTTAAAAAAAGGGTTGCAACACGAGGCCTTCTCAAGAGGTCACCCATCCTAGTACTACTCTCGCCAAAGCACGCTTAACTGCGGAGTTCTGATGGGATCCGGTGCATTAGTGCTGGTATGATTGCACCCATACATTTCCTTCACAAGTTTACTTTTATTTCCTAATACCAAACCTTCGTGCAGCATAAGCCGCTCCCGTCATGCTCTCAACATCCCGTTACGTCCCTGTATCTTCGAGAGCACGTAATTTGCCCTTGGAGCGTCCGGTTGGGGAACGTTTTTTTTCTAGTTTGGCGAGATCTACGCAGCTGCAGGTTTGGTTATTTAAAAAATAAAACAAAAGAGGAACGAATATCACGGAATCAACAAAAAGTTTTAAAAAAAGGAGGTGCAACACGAGGCCTTCCCAGGAGGTCACCCATCCTAGTACTACTCTCGCCCAAGTACGCTTAACTGCGGCGTTCTGATGGGATCCGGTGCATTAGTGCTGGTATGATCGCACCCATACATTTCCATCACAAGTTTACTTTTATTTCCTAATACCAAGCCTTCGTGCAGCATAAGCCGCTTCCATCATGTTCTCAACATCCCGTCACGTCCCTGTATCTTCGAGAGCACGTAAACTGCCCCTGGAGTGTCCGGTTGGGGCGCGTTTTTTTTTTTAAGGTTATTAACTCGGCAAGATCTACGCAGCTGCAGGTTTGGTTTTTTGAAAAATAAAACAAAAGAGGAACGAATATCAAGGAATTAAATAAAATTTTTAAAAAAAGGGGGTGCAACACGAGGCCTTCCAAGGAGGTCACCCATCTTAGTACTACTCTCGCCCAAGCATGCTTGACTGCGGAGTTCTGATGGGATCCGGTGCATTTGTGCTGGTATGATCGCACCCATACATTTCCATCACAAGTTTACTTTTATTTCCTAATACCAAGCCTTCGTGCAGCAGAAGCCGCTTCCATCATGCTCTCAACATCCCGTCACGTCCCTGTATCTTCGAGAGCACGTAAACTGCCCCTGGAGCGTCCGGTTAGGGCGCGTTTTTTTTTTAAGTTTATTAACTCGGCAAGATCTACGCAGCTGCATGTTTGGTTTTTTGAAAAATAAAACAAAAGAGGAACGAATATCAAGGAATTAAATAAAACTTTTAAAAAAAGGGGGTGCAACACGAGGCCTTCCAAGGAGGTCACCGATCCTAGTACTACTCTCGTCCAAGCACGCTTAACTGCGTAGTTCTGATGGGATCCGGTGCATTAGTGTTGGTATGATAGCACCCATACATTTCCATCACAAGTTTACTTTTATTTCCTAATACCAAGCCTTTGTGCAGCATAAGCCGCTCCCGTCATGCTCTCAACATCCCGTTACGTCTCTGTATCTTCGAGAGCACGTAAACTACTCTCGCCCAAGCATGCTTGACTGCGGAGTTTTGATGGGATCCAGTGCATTAGTGCTGGTATGATCGCACCCATACATTTCCATCACAAGTTTACTTTTATTTCCTAATACCAAGCCTTCGTGCAGCATAAGCTACTCCCGTCATGCTCTCAACATCCCGTTACGTCCATGTAACTTCGAGAGCACGTAAACTGCCCCCGGAGCGTCTGACTGGGGCGCATTCTTTTTTCAAGTTTATCAACTCGGCGAGATCTACGAAGCTGCAGGTTTGGTTATTTGAAAAATAAAACAAAAGATGAACGAATATCACGGAATTAACTAAAACTTTTAAAAAAAGGGTTGCAACACAAGGCCTTCTCAGGAGGTCACCCATCCTAGTACTACTGTCGCCAAAGCACGCTTAACTGCGGAGTTCTGATGGGATCTGGTGCATTAGTGCTGGTATGATCGCACCCATACATTTCCATCACAAGTTTACTTTTATTTCCTAATACCAGGCCTTCGTGCAGCATAAGCCGCTCCCATCATGCTCTCAACATCCCGTTACGTCCCTGTATCTTCGAGAGCACGCAAACTGCTCCCAGAGTGTCCGACTGGGGCGCGTTGTTTTTTTCAAGTTTATTAACTTGGTGAGATCTACGCAGCTGCAGGTTTGGTTATTTGAAAAATAAAACAAAAGAGGAACGAATATCACGGAATTAACAAAAACTTTTAGAAAAAGGGGGTGCAACACAAGGCCTTCCCAGGAAGTCACCCATCCTAGTATTACTCTCGCCAAAGCACGCGTAGTTGCGGAAGTTCTGATGGGATCCGGTGTATTAGTGCTGGTATGATAGCACCCATACATTTCCATCACAAGTTTACTTTTATTTCCTAATACCAAGCCTTCGTGCAGCATAAGCTCGCTTCTGTCATGCTCTCAACATCCCGTTACGTCCCAGTATCATCGAGAGCACGTACACCGCCCCCGGAGCGGCCGATTGGGGCGCGTTTTTTTTTCAAGTTTATTAACTCGGCGAGATCTACGCAGCTGCAGGTTTGGTTATTTGAAAAATAAAACAAAAGAGGAACGAATATCACCGAATTAACAAAAACTTTTAAAAAAAATGGGTGCAACACGAGGCCTTCCCAGGAGGTCACCCATCCTAGTACTACTCTCGCCCAAGCACGCTTCACTGCGGAGTTCTGATGGATCCGGTGCATTAGTGCTGGTATGATCGCACCCATACATTTCCATCACAAGTTTACTTTTATTTCCTAATACCAAGCCTTCGTGCAGCATAAGTCGCTTCCATCATGCTCTCAACATCCCGTCACGTCCCTGTATCTTCGAGAGCACGTAAACTGCCCTTGGAGCGTCCGGTTGGGGCGCGTTTTTTTTTTAAGTTTATTAACTCGGCAAGATCTACGCAGCTGCAGGTTTGGTTTTTTGAAAAATAAAACAAAAGAGGAACGGATATCAAGGAATTAAATAAAACTTTTAAAAAAGGGGGTGCAACACGAGGCCTTCCAAGGAGGTCACCGATCCTAGTACTACTCTCGCCCAAGCACGCTTAACTGCATAGTTCTGATGGGATCCGGTGCATTAGTGTTGGTATGATAGCACCCATACATTTCCATCACAAGTTTACTTTTATTTCCTAATACCAAGCCTTCGTGCAGCATAAGCTACTCCCGTCATGCTCTCAACATCCCGTTACGTCCATGTATCTTCGAGAGCACGTAAACTGCCCCCGGAGCGTCTGACTGGGGCGCATTCTTTTTTCAATTTTATTAACTCGGCGAGATCTACGAAGCTGCAGGTTTGGTTATTTGAAAAATAAAACAAAAGAGGAACGAATATCACGGAATTAAGAAAACTTTTTAAAAAAAGGGGATGCAACACGAGGCCTTTCCAAGAGTTCACCCATCCTAGTATTACTCTCGCCTAAGCACGCTTAACTGCGGAGTTCTGATGGGATCCGGTGCATTAGTGCTGGTATGATCGCAGCCATACATTTCCGTCACAAATTTACTTTTATTTCCTAATACCAAACCTTCGTGCAACATAAGCCGCTCCCGTCATGCTCTCAACATCCCGTTACGTCCCTGTATCTTCGAGAGCACGTAATTTGCCCTTGGAGCGTCCGGTTGGGGAACGTTTTTTTCTAGTTTGGCGAGATCTACGCAGCTGCAGGTTTGGTTATTTAAAAAATAAAACAAAAGAGGAACGAATATCACGGAATCAACAAAAAGTTTTAAAAAAAGGAGGTGCAACACGAGGCCTTCCCAGGAGGTCACCCATCTTAGTACTACTCTCGCCCAAGCATGCTTGACTGCGGAGTTTTGATGGGATCCAGTGCGTTAGTGCTGGTATGATCGCACCCATACATTTCCATCACAAGTTTACTTTTATTTCCTAATACCAAGCCTTCGTGCAGCATAAGCCGCTTCCGTCATGCTCTCAATATCCCGTTACGTCCCTGTTTCTTCGAGAGCACGTAAAGTGCCCCTGGAGAATCCGGTTAGGGCGCGTTTGTTTTTCAAGTTTATAAACTCGGCGAAATCTACGCAGCTGCAGGTTTGGTTATATGAAAAATAAACAAAGGAGGAACGAATATCACGGAATTAACAAAAACTTTTAAAAAAAGGGGGTGCAACACGAGGCCTTCCCAGGAGGTCAACCATCCTAGTACTACTCTCGCCCCAGCACGCTTGAATTCGGAGTACTGATGGGATCCGGTGCATTAGTTCTGGTATGATCGCACCCACACATTTCCATCACAAGTTTACTTTTATTTCCTAATACCAAGCCTTCGTGCAGCATAAGCCGCTCCCGTCATGCTCTCAACATCCCGTTACGTCCCTGTATCTTCGAGAGCACGTAATTTGCCCTTGGAGCGTCCGGTTGGGGAACGTTTTTTTTCTAGTTTGGCGAGATCTACGCAGCTGCAGGTTTGGTTATTTAAAAAAATAAAACAAAAGAGGAACGAATATCACGGAATCAACAAAAAGTTTTTAAAAAAGGAGGTGCAACACGAGGCCTTCCCAGGAGGTCACCCATCCTAGTACTACACTCGCCCAAGCACGCTTAACTGCGGCGTTCTGATGGGATCCGGTGCATTAGTGCTGGTATGATCGCACCCATACATTTCCATCACAAGTTACTGTTTTCTAATACAAACCTTCGTGACCGCATAAGCAGCTCCCGTCATGCTCTCAACATCCCAGTTACGTCCTGTATCTTCGAGAGCACGTAATTTGCCCTTGGAGCGTCCGGTTGGGGAACGTTTTTTTTCTAGTTTGGCGAGATCTACGCAGCTGCAGGTTTGGTTATTTAAAAAAATAAAACAAAAGAGGAACGAATATCACGGAATCAACAAAAAGTTTTTAAAAAAGGAGGTGCAACACGAGGCCTTCCCAGGAGGTCACCCATCCTAGTACTACACTCGCCCAAGCACGCTTAACTGCGGCGTTCTGATGGGATCCGGTGCATTAGTGCTGGTATGATCGCACCCATACATTTCCATCACAAGTTTACTTTTATTTCCTAATACCAAGCCTTCGTGCAGCATAAGCCGCTTCCATCATGCTCTCAACATCCCGTCACGTCCCTGTATCTTCGAGAGCACGTAAACTGCCCCTGGAGCGTATGGTTGGGGCGCGTTTTTTTCTTAAGTTTATTAACTCGGCAAGATCTACGCAGCTGCAGGTTTGGTTTTTTGAAAAATAAAACAAAAGAGGAACGGATATCAAGGAATAAAATAAAACTTTTAAAAAAAGGGGGTGCAACACGAGGCTTTCCAAGGAGGTCACCGATCCTAGTACTACTCTCGCCCAAGCACGCTTAACTGCGTAGTTCTGATGGGATCCGGTGCATTAGTGTTGGTATGATAGCACCCATACATGTCCATCACAAGTTTACTTTTATTTCCTAATACCAAGCCTTTGTGCAGCATAAGCCGCTCCCGTCATGCTCTCAACATCCCGTTACGTCTCTGTATCTTCGAGAGCACGTAAACTGCCCCAGAGCATCCAATTGGGGCGCGTTTTTTTTTCAAGTTTATTAACTCGGCGAGATCTACGCAGTTGCAGGTTTGGTTATTTGAAAAATAAAACAAAAGAGGAACGAATATCACAGGATTAACAAAAACTTTTAAAAAAGGGGGGTGCAACACGAGGCCTTCCCAGGAGGTCACCCATCTTAGTACTACTCTCGCCCAAGCATGCTTGACTGCGGAGTTTTGATGGGATCCAGTGCATTAGTGCTGGTATGATCGCACCCATACATTTCCATCACAAGTTTACTTTTATTTCCTAATACCAAGCCTTCGTGCAGCATAAGCCGCTCCCGTCATGCTCTCAACATCCCGTTACGTCCCTGTATCTTCGAGAGCACGCAAACTGCTCCCAGAGTCTCCGACTGGGGCGCGTTGTTTTTTTCAAGTTTATTAACTTGGTGAGATCTACGCAGCTGCAGGTTTGGTTATTTGAAAAATAAAACAAAAGAGGAACGAATATCACCGAATTAACAAAAACTTTTAAAAAAAAATGGGTGCAACACGAGGCCTTCCCAACAGGTCACCCATCCTAGTACTACTCTCGCCCAAGCACGCTTCACTGCGGAGTTCTGATGGGATGGCCTCGTGTTGTACCCCCTTTTTTTTAAAAGTTTTCTTAATTCTGTGATATTCGTTCCTCTTTTGTTTTATTTTTCAAATAACCAAACCTGCAGTTGCGTAGATCTCGCCGAGTAAATAAACTTGAAAAAAGAACACGCCCCAACCGGACGCTCTGGGGGCAGTTTACGTACTCTCGAAGATACAGGGACGTAACGGGATGTTGAGAGCATGACGGGAGCGGCTTATGCTGCACGAAGGCTTGGTATTAGGAAATAAAAGTAAACTTGTGATGGAAATGTATGGGTTCGATCATACCAGCACTAATGCACCGGATCCCATCAAAACTCCGCAGTGAAGCGTGCTTGGGCGAGCGTAGTACTAGGATGGGTGAGCTCCTGGGAAGGCCTCGTGTTGCACCCCCTTTTTTTTAAAAGTTTTTGTTAATTCGGTGATATTCGTTCCTCTTTTGTTTTATATTTCAAATAACTAAACCTACAGCTGCGTAGATCTCGCCGAGTTAATAAACTTGAAAAAAACACGCGCCCCAGTCGGACGCTCCGGGGGCAGTTTACGTGCTCTCGAAGATACAGGGACGTAACGGGATGTTGAGAGCATGACGGGAGCGGCTTATGCTGCACGAAGGCTTGGTATTAGGATAAAAGTAAACTTTTGATGGAAATGTATGGGTGCGATCATACCAGCACTAATGCATCGGATCCCATCAGAACTCCGCAATTAAGCATGCTTAGGCGAGAGTCATACTAGGATAGGTGACCTCCTGGGAAGGCCTCGTGTTGCACCCCTTTTTTTTTAAAGTTTTTGTTAATTCGGTGATATTCGTTCCTCTTTTGTTTTATTTTTCAAATAACCAAACCTGCAGCTGCGTAGATCTCGCCGATTTAATAAACTTGAAAAAAACACGCGCCCCAGTCGGACGCTTCGGGGGCAGTTTACGTGCTCTCGAAGATACAGGGACGTAACGGGATGTTGAGAACATGACGGGAGTGACTTATGCTGCACGAAGGCCTGGTATTAGGAAATAAAAGTAAACTTGTGATGGAAATGTATGGGTTCGATCATACCAGCACTAATGCACCGGATCCCATCAAAACTACGCAATGTAGCGTGCTAGGGCGAGAGTAGTACTAGGATGGGTGACCTCCTGGGAAGGCCTCGTGTTGCACCCCCTTTTTTGAAAAGTTTTTGTTAATTCCGTGATATTCGTTTCTCTTTTGTTTTATTTTTCAAATAACCAAACCTGCAGCTGTGTAGATCTCGCAGAGTTAATAAACATGAAAAAAAACACGCGCCCCAGTCGGACACTCCGGGAGCAGTTTACGTGTTCTCGAAGATACAGGGACGTAACGGGATGTTGAGAGCATGACGGGAGCGGCTTATGCTGCACGAATGCTTGGTATTAAAAAATAAAAGTAAACTTGTGATGGAAATGTATGGGTGCGATCATACCAGCACTAATGCACCGGATTCCATCAGAACTCCGCAGTTAAGTGTGCTTAGGCGAGAGTAATACTAGGATGGGTGACCTCTTGGAAAGGCCTCGTGTTGCATCCCCTTTTTTTAAAAAGTTTTCTTAATTCTGTGATATTCGTTCCTCTTTTGTTTTATTTTTCAAATAACCAAACCTGCAGTTGCGTAGATCTCGCCGAGTTAATAAACTTGAAAAAAGAACGCGCCCCAACCGGACGCTCTGGGGGCAGTTTACGTGCTCTCGAAGATACATGGACGTTACGGGATGTTGAGAGCATGACGGGAGCGGCTTATGTTGCACGAAGGCGTGGTATTAGGAAATAAAAGTAAACTTGTGATGGAAATGTATGGGTTCGATCATACTAGCACTAATGCACCGGATCCCATCAAAACTCCGCAGTGAAGCGTGCTTGGGCGAGAGTAGTACTAGGATGGGTGACCTCCTGGGAAGGCCTCGTGTTGCACCCCCTTTTTTTTAAAAGTTTTTGTTAATTCGGTGATATTCGTTCCTCTTTTGTTTTATTTTTCAAATAACCAAACCTGCAGCTGCGTAGATTTCGCCGAGTTAATTAACTTGAAAAAAACATGCGCCCCAATCAGACGCTCCGGGGGCAGTTTACGTGCTCTCGAAGATACAGGGACGTAACGGGATGTTGAGAGCATGACGGGAGCGGCTTATGCTGCACGAAGGCTTGGTATTAGGAAATAAAAGTAAACTTGTGATGGAAATGTATGGGTGCGATCATACCAGCACTAATGCCCCGGATCCCATCACAACTCCGCAATTAAGCGTGCTTGGGGGAGAGTAATACTAGGATGGGTGACCTCCTAGAAAGGCCTCGTGTTGCATTCCCTTTTTTTAAAAAGTTTTCTTAATTCTGTGATATTCGTTCCTCTTTTGTTTTATTTTTCAAATAACCAAACCTGCAGTTGCGTAGATCTCGCCGAGTTAATAAACTTGAAAAAAGAACGCGCCCCAACCGGACGCTCTGGGGGTGGTTTACGTGCTCTCGAAGATACAGGGACGTAACGGGATGTTGAGAGCATGACGGGAGCGGCTTATGCTGCACGAAGGCTTGGTATTAGGAAATAAAAGTAAACTTGTGATGGAAATGTATGGGTTCGATCATACCAGCACTAATACACCGGATCCCATCAAAACTCCGTAGTGAAGCGTGCTTGGGCGAGAGTAGTACTAGGATGGTTGGCCTCCTAGGAAGGCCTCGTGTTGCACCCCCTTTTTTTTAAAAGTTTTTGTTAATTCGGTGATATTCGTTCCTCTTTTGTTTTATTTTTCAAATAACCAAACCTGCAGCTGCGTAGATCTCGCCGAGTTAATAAACTTGAAAAAATCACGCGCCCCAATCGGACGCTCCGGGGGCAGTTTACGTGCTCTCGAAGATACAAGGACGTAACGGGATGTTGAGAGCATGACGGGAGCGGCTTATGCTGCACGAAGGCTTGGTATTAGGAAATAAAAGTAAACTTGTGATGGAAATGTATGGGTGCGATCATACCAGCACTAATGCACAGGATCCCATCAGAACTCCGCAGTTAAGCGTGCTTGGGCGAGAGTAATACTAGGATGGGTGACCTCCTGGGAAGGCCTCGTGTTGCACCCCCTTTTTTTAAAAGTTTATTTTAATTCGGTGATATTCGTTCCTCTTTTGTTTTATTTTTCAAATAACCAAACCTGCAGCTGCGTAGATCTCGCCGAGTTAATAAACATGAAAAAAACACGCGCCCCAATCGGACGCTCCAAGGGCAGTTGACGTGCTCTTGAAGATACAGGGACGTAACGGGATGTTGAGAGCATGACGGGAGCGGCTTATGCTGCACGAAGGCTTGGTATTAGGATAAAAGTAAACTTTTGATGGAAATGTATGGGTGCGATCATACCAGCACTAATGCATCGGATCCCATCAGAACTCCGCAATTAAGCATGCTTAGGCGAGAGTCATACTAGGATAGGTGACCTCCTGGGAAGGCCTCGTGTTGCACCCCTTTTTTTTTAAAGTTTTTGTTAATTCGGTGATATTCGTTCCTCTTTTGTTTTATTTTTCAAATAACCAAACCTGCAGCTGCGTAGATCTCGCCGATTTAATAAACTTGAAAAAAACACGCGCCCCAGTCGGACGCTTCGGGGGCAGTTTACGTGCTCTCGAAGATACAGGGACGTAACGGGATGTTGAGAACATGACGGGAGTGACTTATGCTGCACGAAGGCCTGGTATTAGGAAATAAAAGTAAACTTGTGATGGAAATGTATGGGTTCGATCATACCAGCACTAATGCACCGGATCCCATCAAAACTACGCAATGTAGCGTGCTAGGGCGAGAGTAGTACTAGGATGGGTGACCTCCTGGGAAGGCCTCGTGTTGCACCCCCTTTTTTGAAAAGTTTTTGTTAATTCCGTGATATTCGTTTCTCTTTTGTTTTATTTTTCAAATAACCAAACCTGCAGCTGTGTAGATCTCGCAGAGTTAATAAACATGAAAAAAAACACGCGCCCCAGTCGGACACTCCGGGAGCAGTTTACGTGTTCTCGAAGATACAGGGACGTAACGGGATGTTGAGAGCATGACGGGAGCGGCTTCTGCTGCACGAATGCTTGGTATTAGGAAATAAAAGTAAACTTCTGATGGAAATGTATGGGTGCGATCATACCAGCACTAATGCACCAGATTCCATCAGAACTCCGCAGTTAAGCGTGCTTAGGCGAGAGTAATACTAGGATGGGTGACCTCATGGAAAGGCCTCGTGTTGCATCCCCTTTTTTTAAAAAGTTTTCTTAATTCTGTGATATTCGTTCCTCTTTTGTTTTATTTTTTAAATAACCAAACCTGCAGTTGCGTAGATCTCGCCGAGTTAATAAACTTGAAAAAAGAACGCGCCCCAACCGGACGCTCTGGGGCAGTTTACGTGCTCTCGAAGATACAGGGACGTAACGGGATGTTGAGAGCATGACGGGAGCGGCTTATGCTGCACAAAGGCTTGGTATTAGGAAATAAAAGTAAACTTGTGATGGAAATGTATGGGTTCGATCATACCAGCA
>JAIUZE010019944.1:0-47283 GCA_022085475.1 Heliosperma pusillum
TGTCGTCTTTGAATGCGTGATTTCATGATATTGTTAATGGTCATTGCATGATTGGACACCGTCAATGTCTTGGTTCGTGAATGGATGATAATATGTTGGATTTATTGTGATCATCGCATGACTTGACTTGGTTTGTCTGTCGAGTCTCAATCTTATCAATCTTATACCGCTAACAGTGAGATGCAAGCCCTAGTGAGCGTATTCGGTTGCCTAAGAGTGTCTTTCCCGAGTCTTTGAATATCATGATGGATTCGGATTTGTGCCTCTTATGTTCTTATCCTTATCTATAGAATTGCCTATCTATTCTTATCGCAACTCACATGTATATATATATATATGCATGATTTACTTTTGTATTTCCTTATATGTACGTTTGATGTGATATGGCTGGGAGAACCCGGAGTTACTCCCCACTGACTGTGGCGTTCATGTTTTTCATGAATGAACAGGTTGCTTGCATGGATTGACTTTTTGGATATGATATTTTGGGGTTCGGGTGTGAGCTAGCGGGCGTTGTCCCTGGAAGATTTACCTCTAGACGATTTTAGCTTATTTGCTAAACACTTGTTCTTTGTTAACATTTTGAGAGACTCCGTCTCTTGGTTATTTTCCGCACTTAGTTGTAATATTTTGACACTCCTCGTTTTATTTAACTTGCATGTATAAAAGTTTTTAAAAACTACCTATTTCCGCAATATAATTCACATGCTTGTTTGTTTATTATTTCCGCATTCGCGAGGGTTGTCACAAAAGCCCAGAGGAACCCTGGTTCCAACCCATTCTAAAGTTCAAACGCAATGGCACATACCCACAAGAAATAGATAAGAGGGGACAACGCGCCATACGCCTATTAGCCTCTCAATACCTCCTCATGCAAGGAGAACTGTACAAAAGAATACCTCTTGGTGTCATCTTGCGTTGCCTTAATCATTCACATGCACAAAAAGTAATGGAAGAAGTTCACGATGGAGAATGCGGTCCCCATATGAGTGAACCCATGATGGTAAAGATAATCACACGTCTAGGATACTACTGGACGACAATACTCATATTGTATTAAGTACGTCAGACAATGCCATAATTGCCAAATCTTCGGGAATGTGCATCATGTTCCTCCCTCGATGCTTTACACTATGACATCTCCTTGGCCATTTTCTGCTTGGGGAATTGACATCATTCAAAAGATCACCCCCAGCTGAAACAGGAGGTCACTGCTTCATTCTTGTAGCTAACGATTAGTTCACCAAATGGGTCACTGCTTCAACACTAGTCTCATCGCTAAAAATGTGGCAAAGTTCATACACACCAATATTATCTGCCGATATGGTTGCCCACATGAAATCATCAGTGATAACGGCTCACATTTCCAGGCTGAGACTGAACAAGTGCTAGCAAAATACAAAATTAAGCATCTCCTTTCCTCGCCTTACAAACCTCACACTAATGGCGCGGTAGAAGCAACTAATAAGAATTTCGTCACGATCCTCAAGAAAATGATCGACAATTACCGCGATTGGTCAAGCAAAATACCCTTTGCGTTATCGGGCTATCGCACTTCAGTTAGGACACCCACTGGGGCCACTCCTTTCTACTTAACTTACGGGATGGAAGCTGTCCAACCAGTAGAACTAGAAATCCCACCTCTACGTATTCTTTTGGAGAGTGAAATTTTAGAAGCTGACTGGAAAAGAGATATATATGATGAACTTGTCCTCTTGGACGAGCAAAGACTGCGTGCCTTACATAATGTACAGACATATCATGCACGTATCAAATGAGCCTTTAACAAACGGGTTAAATCCAAAAACATCAAGAAGGGGACTTGGTGCTCAAATCAGTCACAGCCCTCCTACCTGTTGATCCACGAGGAAAGTTCAAACCTAACTGGGTTGGGCTTTTCTTGGTCAAATCCATATTCTCAGGGGGTGCAGTTAGAATCACAGACCTAGATGGAAACGAGTTCGCTAACCCTACCAAACTAGACCAATTGAAATGGTACTACCCTTAGCATAGGTCGAACAAGAAAACCAAGTGCGTCTCGCCTCAATCCACGTGTCGCTCATGCGACACAAAATAAATGCGGCCCTGGCCAGATATTTAATGTCACTATGCTCTTACATTTTGACGTTTGGATAATCCTCATGTCATCAAATAAATTGAATTGTACTTCTTTTGGGATTAAGCAAGGCACATGCTGTTGGAGTAAGTGTCCTCAACAATGGTGCGATCACTTAATTAAATCTCATTAACAAGAATACAAAGGGATGATTAACATTATAGTCAACTGATCCACATTAATCGGTAACGATTGGCTTACTAGAGTTTGACGTTACTGTCGTATGATGGTGGTGATCAGTTGATCCCTTGAGGTCACACCGAAAGAACGATTCCCTAATCTAGAAAGTTAATTAATTGTATATTGATACAGATTATTTAATCCCTTAAACAGAACAAACTTACAAGTGAGAAATATATCTTAATGTAATATGATTAAATAAGATTTAATAATATAATTGTTATATTAGAATGCTTAATGTTTATGAAACATTTGAGATAAGCATGATTGGTTGATCATAATTACAATTAGTTATAGATTATGTCAACCAAATATGAGATGACCCATTTTATATGTATGTGATTATAAATTATTACTTAAAATGTTAAATTTAATTTATTTGACATGAAATTGTATTTAAACTAGTTAAATACATATCTATATTATAAGATAACATGTCACATGTCACATATATGACAATTGACAAAATCACAAAATAAAATGGACACCCATGTTAACATGGGTGCACCGGTTTTACAAGGTGTAGGGTAGGATTTAGGTTTTGATTAAATGTTCTAATGAAAGCTTAAACACCATGATTACTACCCTAAATGCCTATAGCCACCCTACCACCTTGTTAAGACCAAAAGTAAAAGCATACCCTCCCTTCCCAAGGGGGTGCCGCCGTGCCGGCTTTGTGAGGTAAATAAGAGGATGTTTTTCTCTTGTTTAATCACTAGTTCATCTCATATTTCTACTACTCCAACTTCTCACTAGAAATCAAATATTCATAAGAAACGTAAAAAGTTTCATAAGAAAAATTGTTCAAGCATTGACACTATATTACTAGTGTAGTAATTTTGAAGTGTTACATGCATTTTTAAGGGTACTCTTATATTGTTCTAGTATATCAATATTTGAGTGATTAGGGAGTGTCTAGGTGCAACTAATTGGAGTGTTCCTACACTTGGAACTAGGAAGATCATCCCTCCATCTTACACTCCAGAACAAGAGTAAGAAGTAGTCTTACTCTTGTGCCCATTTCGTCCAAAACCAATGTGAGGGGACAAGTTTTATTCTTATCTTTATTTTATATAGTTTGCATGCACTAGATCTTGGAAACTAATTAAATGGTTAATTAGTTAATCATAAGAAGTGTCTTATGAGTAGGTATATGAACCTAACACATGCTACCTTTTTTCTAAAGTTCAATACAAGCTCTTACTCCGAACATTTATTCTTTTACATTTTCGAAGTACGCGCAGGGTTTGATTTCATTTTTTCTAATGAATACGTAGGTAATCCTTCACAAGATTCAACCCGTCATTATTTTAAAATGTAAATAGAAAGACATTTGCATTTGCATTTGAAATTCGACAAGAGTAATAATAGTAATCCCATCAGTTTCTTAACTAAACTTAATCTTTTATTCATTATGTCTTTACGAATAATAATACGCCACATACATAAATAAATGCTGAAATAAAAGCTAAGCTAGGATTCTAAAAACCCCGCCATTTATTATAACTCAAAAAAAAAATACTAAATAATAAATTGTGATTAAGGCTATTCTTCCATCTTCCCCTTGCCTTTGTCACCCTTGTCATTCTTTTTCTCTCGACCACGAGCCGGGCGCTCTTGTGCTATCTCAGACCTAATCACCAACGGTCTTTCTCGCAGTATAGCCTTACCATTCCTATCCATCACCATCTTCACGGCAGGAGTAGTTCTGGGTTTCTTCGCTGGATGAACAACTAGGAATCCGGCTTCTTCTTCCCCATCCGGCAGATACTTCTCTTTCTCTTTAGTCGTTTCGCGGATTTTATAGTCTATAGGCTCGTGTTTTCTTAGTTTCTCACGTTCCTCAGGAGTACTAGCCTTTCTCCACTGCAAGTATGAGCGAGATACCCATAACGAGCATAACGAGCCAACTGGAACAGGTACATACCACATGTTCCTATGAACCCACCTAGCGGCATATTCCCGACAAGACTCTATAGTATGAGCCAACGTAGCTTGGGGAACAGTATCAAGCCTCGGAATTTTTCTGTTTAAGGCCCACTTGTCTCAGCAGTTTTTCCGGAAATATACATACCATAAATTCTAAGCCAGGAAGACGAATTGACCGAGTAGAATCCATAGATGACACCCCAGTAACTGACTTGAGATGCCACCATGGCAGGATCAATCGAATCAAGGGACCGCCTTTACTCTTCAGTTTATTTTCTTAACAATTGCATATCCGAGGAAGTCCAACATATAGAGCCTGGTTCTCATGATAATTGATCGTGCACGATATCCCGGCATATTAAGTGAGGGCTCAATCAATCACAATCGTTCCATCAGCCATATCTCCAGCAAAGAAAAAGAACACGTAAAAAAACGAAAAATAAACGAAAACAAAAGAGAGAGAAAAGAAAGAGAAAAGAAAGAGTTCTTACTTGCAGGATAATGGAACTGCCCAAATATGGAAATTCTCGATTCGCCTTTCTGTTATCTAGGCCAAGAATTATCTCTCCTAGACAAAGGCATGCTAGGCTCTTAAGCAGCTCCATTTGTTCTACCAAATTCAACAAAAGAGGGTCCCCTCTCATCTCTTTATCAACATGGCCTTGCAAGATATAGCAATGCAGAAGACAAAATCCAAAGGCTTTGCGCCTCGCAGCATAGGATATAGAAGCGTCCTCCCTATTTATGAATCGATTAACAAAATCATCCATACGAACACCTTTCGAGGTAACATAACGGTCTACCTCAGCCTTGGTCAACCCAAGAAGGTCCCTGAATTTATTCTTATACCCTTGAGAGCTAAGGGGTATAACTGGTGCATCTTTAGGGTCCCATCCCCCAATGGCAGCTATTTCTTCAGGAAATGGGACAAATATGGCCTCCAGGAAAAGTAAAAACATGCAAATTTGTATCCCAGTACTCAAGACAATCATCCAAGAAAGGCCTCACAACCATCACCAATTTTAGGCTCAAGATCGATCCTAAATTGAAAGCACCCATATCGTGTTTCTCTACATTGGTGAACTCGTTGGTCCACTCCTTTAGATGGTTTTTAAAAACATCCATGATTGTGAAAGCTTTGTTTTTTAGAGAGATTTTTTTTGTATAATCGTATTGATAGACAGATGAATTATAGGAGTAATAGCTTCCTCGACATGTCTATTTATACTATTCACGCATTCCCAATTTTAATCAGGGACGAATTAACCCGGGAACGGACGCAGCATGAGCTGCGCCCTTTCGAAGAGTCGCAGCTCTTGCTGCGCCTCTTCCCCAAGTCTTTTGCCCTGATTTCCAGCTTTGCATCTTTCCTAATTCACGTCCAACTATAACCTCCTATTTCTATAGGATATAGATTCGGTAATAAGCCGCTTTTTAATAATATTGGATTTCCTAATCCTGGTCGGGTCCGCTTTTCGAGACGGAATTCGACATTGTCGCCAAACAAGCACATTTACTCATTTTATTTCATTTCATTTTAGGGAATCATTTCTAAACATTTTCTTTATAAACTTACATTTCTTTTAAATTTTCTTTTTTTAGGGGGTAACCCTCCCTACCATCCGGTCATTTTTTCGGGATGGCCATTTTTTCGCATTTTTGCACATTCCATTTTTATTTTGCGCCAGTTTAGGACACCAACATGCTATATGTACATTATGTGATTGCTATGTGATTTTCGGCAGTGCGACGGTAAAAACCGTCGTCTACCAAATATGTTCTTTAGACTAACCTCCAAGAACAAAAGATACCAGAAAACACAAGCACTCAAAGAAAAAGCTTGTACATCAAACTGGGGGCTCTCGCCCAAAAAAAAATCCAAAAATCTAAAACTGGGAGCTTTCGCCTAAGAGAAAATCAAAATGTACAAAAGCAAGTCAAAGTGTACATGTCAACAACAAAATACAACTAATCCTCATTGCCACCCAGCATGGCCACATCACCTCGAAAGCAGTAATCTCGGCATCCCGAGCCTCCAACTCCCTCAACAGGTGAGTCGTCTCCTCTCGAGACTCCGCCAGCTCGCGCTCCAAGTCTCTCTGCAAAGAAATGCCTCGTTTCAGTCACTTCATTTTAAAATACATAAAGATACAATAAGAAGGAAAGAGAGGTTCCAACTTGTCGATCCCGACCACCTGAAGGCGCCTTAGTGGCCGTCGTCCGCAGCCGGTTGGCCACCCTCCACAATGCCACGTGCTGAGACGGTGCCACCTACATTCAAATAGAAAAAAGGTCAGATCAAAAGCATTCCCATGCAAGGAAAATGAAAGGAAGACAGCCAAATTTTACCCTCCTCACTAGATGTTGTCACTCCTCCAAGCCAGCATCGATCCCCGCCTCACTAAAATAGCAGAGCTCCGAAGTCGTCGTAAGACCGGCCGCATCAGTGTACTCCAACACCTCGGGGTAGGCTGAGGGCTCGACGCTGGCCACCTCGATCTCCTACAAAAGACAGATGGTTCTCTAATTGACAATCACTTGTCACTTTTCAAACTAATTTAATTCAAAATAACCAATGCTTACCACCATCGGCCATTACGTCAGTCTCTCGTGAACTAACCCGGAGTAGTCCTCACCAAGAGTCAAGAGGGCGTCCCCACTCGCACCGGCCAAGTCAGCCTTTCTCTCTCGGCGCCAGAGGGCTCCCTAAACATCGACCCCAGAGGATCGTTTGGGACCCTAAAGGAGTTACGAGAGCACTATCGGGTCAAACGCTCACCCAGGTACCACACGGGTCCCATGGGTGTCCTCAGCAACAAGTGACTCGAGCTCCTAGGACGCAGGACCTTCGGCCGCGAAAGCCGGAGCATCCTAGTAGTCCCCCCAAGGTCTAGGAACCCACTAAAAATAAAGAAACAAGGAGGTCATTCCTATGATCAGATCTAGAAACGAAAGGGTCGTTTCTACGATCATTCCCACAATAAAGACAGAAAAGAAAAAATCAAAGGTACTTACGTGATCCAACTGCAGGGCATTCACTCCCCTCCGACAGATATCGTAAGAAGAACGTTGGGTCTTCCTACGACACATCACCCAATCTCTAACGACTGGGTACGCCCTCGGCTGCGGCTCCGTCCTCTAAGGCGCGAAGCGCGGAAAGTAAGAGTACACCCACGCCTGTAAACAAAAAAATAATCTTTTAACAACAAATATCGATATTTCGATCTAATGCAAGATAAGCTACTCAACTCATACAAAAAGGAAGGTTGATACCTCCAGCAAGAACCTAGGACCAACGGTAGAAGGAGACGTCATGTTCTCCATTAGCTCTGGTCTAACCATGGCCCTCATGTAACGGGTGAGAACCGCAAATCTAGGATTAACCCAGTCCCACCGACCTAGGCTACTCAAGTCAGACATAAAAGGAAGAAGCTTGGTCGACAGCCTCTCCCCATTGTCTCCGAAGTAAATCGAAGACAAGAACTAAAGTCGAGCCCTCTGCTCAGTTGTACAAGGAGGAGGGGGTACCATCTCCCCACCTATCCTCACTCTAGCCGGAGTCCTACCTGCAAAGTAGTCTCTGACGTAAGTTCTCATAACCAACCCGGGAATGGTAGCTGCCCGTGTCGGCAGGTTCCAGCCTATCAAACTCATCGCCTCCTCCGAGTCAACCCTCATAGTCGTCGACGGCCACTCTAGAGACTCCCTTTCTACACGGCAGACCAGAAATCATGTCGTAGTCCTCCAAAGTAACCCCGACCTCTCGAAAAGGCATATGAAAGGTCGAGGTCGAATCCCAATACCGATCAAGAAAGGCCTGAATCAGGCTAAGGTTAGCATGAATATTCCACGCCCTCCAGGCCCTAACCAGGTCTCCAAAGGTCCTGCCTCGACGAGAGCCCTCTCGTCCTCCGTCAACCTCTCATAAGCCTCCATCATGGTCGTGTAGCCGGAAAAGGACCTCATTTTCAAAACATCATGCATCGATTCAAATCAACAAAAAAACATCATTAGTATTTTATAAGTGAGAAATGAAATGACAAACGGATAAAATAGAATGTCAAGTAGTAACCAACCATACTCTGTGCCGTCCGGTAAGAAAAATAGCTTTCCTCTGCCCAAATGAGATGTCTACGATCCCATTTCTCGGCCCACTCACATGCACCCAGCAGCTGGCGTCCACCTCGTCCTACATTGGCCGTCCTCGGGACCTCCTTGGCCTCCCCGTCCTCCTGAAATACCTCTGTCGGTACCTCTTCTTCCACACGAGAGGAAGAAGGCTCAAGGTCTACATCCATAGGGGTTGCCTTCGACGTAGAAGGAATATCACCTACAAAACCAAAGTCATTTCAAGCACGTTTCAAGACATTTCAAGCGTTTTCAAACTCTAAAATAGAGTTTCCGGTCATCTTTGGCCATTTTTCATCCAAAAATCGACTACACGTGTAAGGGAAGGGTCAAGTCAAGTCTAGTTCAAAGCCTAGTCACGGGTTTGAATCGAAAATTCGACATCATTTTAATATAATAGCGGTTATGTCCTAGAAAAGCGTCCTGCAGAAGTCGTCGCAAATCAAAAATCCCACATCACAACAAGTTTACCCATTAGATAAGGGTTCCAAAATACCAAATTTCATCTAAAATGGACAATTCTAAGGAGGTTTTCGAAGGGATTTTCGAATCAACAGAGTGACCGTCTCATTTGTTCAAAATTTGACGAAAACACAAAAGGATTACATGGTTATGTTCCTAACAAGGCCAATTGTTCATTTCTACTATCAATTTCTAGCATACAATCAAATAAAGGCAAACCCCCAAAATTTTGAAATTTTCAATAGGTGGAACCCTAATTTCTAACTCTAAGTCAACTAAAATTAGAAGTTTAAAGCAAAAGATAAGATACATTCCTCAATTAGTCATGCTTTGTCGCTTGGATTGATCAAAATTTGACGTATTTTGGTTGGAATTTGAGAGGTTTTCGAAAGTTTTGTGTTTTGAAATAATGAAATTATGAGTTCGTCTGTCGCGCTTTTACTCAGACAGGGATGACCTCGGGAAAGGACGCAGCAATTACTGCGTCTCTTCCAAAGGTCGCAACTTTTGTTGCGCCTTTTCCCCAGCAGGATTTCACTTCCATTTGAAAATTCGTTACAAGTTAGTTACTTGTGGGCCCAAATCTTGTGCCCGTCTTCTCAGACATCTTATATCACAAGCTCGATTCTTTTTCAACACCCGCGCTTTGACAGGCCTCAAAACCGTCACATGACGTTATCATCTCACTAAGACCCACCTTTCGGACATACAATCTGTGGGGCCGTCTTTTATTACCGGAATGATTCGATCCAGACAGAGTCTTCCGTATATCCAATCCTTTCAATATATGTTTCCCCAACGAGAGTTCGCCTGAGGACAGAGACAGGCAGTTTCTCACATATGACGAACGGCGAGCCTCACGGCGCAGCTCACATATAATGGCTGGCGAGCCTCATAACGCAACCTCATTTGACGGATGGCGAGCCTCACATCGCAACCTCAGTCCAAATAAGAAGATGCCTCAGGTATGACTATTTCTTATGGCTGGCGAGCTTTTGTACGTAGTCTAATGGACTTTAAACGACCCTCCCCGATGGTCGACAGCCTTTAAAATGTTCCCGACGACAGATCCTTGGTTCAGACCCCTTGAACTGCTTCACGTCGCCATAGTCGTCAGGTTGTAATTTTAGATTAACCTGATGGCTGTACTTTGACTTTTGCCTTGTCCAAGCCTCAGTCAAAGTGGGGGCTCTGTAGATACCTCGTTTCTACACCTTCTGCCAACCACCCAGTGATTATTGGGCCGGATGTTTGGTACGCGAAATGATTTATGACAATTCGTAAGTTTATCGTCACGTGATAGCTCAAATACTTGTGTCTACCCCTTGGTCGTCATCTATACGTCGGTACGGTCGTTTTGACAGTCATTAGAGTTTATTTGGAGTCCGGGTTGAAAACCGCTCCATTTTCTATAAACCGTTTTAAAACTCCGAGTCAGAACGCGCGGGAATATACTAATTATTTTATTACATATTTCAAATTCTATCTTTTTTATAAAATTATCTCGTATCCTTTTGGAATGGAAGTATAGATCAACCACAATTCCGTAATAGAAACGTGGGAATCTTCCTTCTTTAGCAGCAAACCTTGGGGAAATGACGCAGAAGGTGCTACGCCTCTTTGAAGGATCACAGTCCTGTTGCGCCTCTTCGCCTCAGTCTGTTCTTTCCAAAGTTTGAGTTGTTCTTGAACTCTTTCACATTTTCTACTATAAAAGGAGAGCTCCGTTCTCACTTTTAAGGTACACGGATGTTCCGCCTCTTCTGTTCTCTCTCTTTGCATTCTAGACCTTTCTCAAACTATCGACATCTACATGCTTGATCAATCGACCACGTAAGCTCATATCCTTCTTCGTACCCGTCACGTTTTGTATTGACTGACCAATTTGAGCACTACACAATTAATCAACTTAATCAATCAACTTTAGTCCTTTAACGAGAGCACTTTCTGCATACATTCGAGTCGAGCTATCACTAAAATGCAACTTAGTTTATCTCGTTTCGTCAACATGTAAGTCTGAGGGTGTAAATCCCGTCTTTTTATTGTATTTATTTATTTATTAATGTAAGATTCACGTCAGAAATAGATTCAAAACCGATAGTAAAACCCTTTTCATAAAACCTTTTCAGTGGTGATCATACGTTGAGAAGAAACGCATAAGCATCTGCGCCTCTTCAAAGAGTCGCAACACCTGCTGCGCCTCTTCCAGAGGCTGTCTGCTCTTGCTCTTCTTCTTCCTCCTCTAGTTCTACGTCTTTATTTTCCTTTTCTTATTTTCTCTTTCCTTCTTTTTTTATTAATCTTTCGTAAATCGATTTGTTTTCGTTTTAGATCCCTAATAATTCAATATTAGCGGGTTTTCGTCTTTAAATCAAATTTGGGTTTTAGAGGTTCGATTTGTTCATATCAAATCTCTAGGATCGTTGTTGATATAAATTGTAGTAATTAATATGTTAAATCACTTTCTCCAGAGTCATAGATCGATAATTAATCGTAAATACACCAAACAACATTAACTGCTTGCGATTCTGACTTCACAGTCAGAATTCAACTCAAGAACAGACGCAGTTGTTGCTGCGCCTGTTCTGAGTTGACTTATGTCCCTGATGTTCTGTTTTCGCCTCGACGTAGCTTCAATTACGTAATTATTTAACTATTGGTCGTATTATCGTCCTAATCCGTCTTTTAGTTTTCAAACCTTTTCTTTTTCTTCAAATCTCTGTTTTGAGTATATTTCTAACGTAGATCCCGTAATCTTTGTAATCAGTTGTAATTTTATTAGCCATTGTAATTGTATGATTTCTCTGTATGATTTCTTTGCCTTTCGTATATAATTAATTCTAAATTCCCAATTTCGACATAATTGAGTGCTAATTATATGTTCGCCGACATAGTCTAATTCACATGCTAAGATTAAAATGTTGGATGTTGCATTGCATGCATACAATCGATAACATATCAAATACGAACGATTTCCCTAATCATTAGTAGCGGCCGTTATCGAGGCCGGCGGGATTAGGTGTTCGATTAAAGAGCTTCCTAATACGTACCCTCACCCCTTACTCCAGATCTCTGTGAAAATCCGTGTTCATTGGCATCCTAAAGAGTCATTCTAGACATAGAATGCTAAGGGTAACGAGTTCTTCGTGTTCATGTCATTACTTTGTGTCTTGACATGGCATAAAGTATTCGAACGGTTCCAATTTCCCATAAAAATTGGTGGCGACTCCACAAATGTGTATCACTACGCTTGTTCCGGTCCATGGTCCCGTCGTGTACCACAGAATGAACAAAGAATTTTCTACGCTAGGTCCATTGCAACTCATAAAGACCACGACCTAACCTATACCCAAGTACAACACCATAAAACTGTACTCCTTATCTAATCCCCAAGTAACAAGCTTCAACCTATCATATTACTTTGCTACATTAGGAGAGTCTCCAATAGCATTAGATACAGTCACAACCTCGAACAAAAGAATTAGAACCAAATACTTTTCCACCAAGCTTATACTAAAACACACTACCACTTCTACCAGAAATCACTTAGCCTCAAATGCATTTCACACCTTAGGATATCAACCATAGTTTCTCACTTATACAAACTAGTCTCACATAGCCATGATCCACAAGACAACTCTAATATTATCATACTCATAAGTCCAAAAGATTAAGTCACCAACAAGCTTAAAAGGTCTTAGAAAACTCACTTAACCTTACACATTCAACTCCCATAAATCACACACATATCATGACAAGCATCCATGTACTAGAGTCTCCCAAGCATATCAGACTACACTTTTGAATGACTCCATCACTCACCACTACGAGGTGAATCTCAAATCTACACAACTTCCTCAAAGTCTCAACTTCATTGAAGAAAAACTAATCCACACGAAACTGAATATTTCTTAAACTCAATATTAGACATTTCTAATATAATTTTATTAATAGTTTACTCTTAAACTGTAGGGAACTTATGCATGCATAACAAAATAACACAAAGATAAGAAGAAACATTTTTCCTTACATTGAATATGAACAATATGGGCACAATATTTGGACACCTTCCAAATATTGTTCTTGAGCTTAAATAAGAAGGATGAACTTCCAAGTTTCAAAGTAGAAACTATCCAATTAGTAGCACCCAAGACTATCCTTTTTAATCTCTACTAAAATACTACACTAGTATTATAAGTAGTATCCCTTAAAATTATCTAATAATTCTTAATAATACACTAGTATATTATTAGAGAATATGAACTAAGGATTTTGTGAAAACTTCTTAAGTTTCTTTTAGTGTGAGAATTTTGTAGAGAGATGTATGAAAAATGATCAAAATCAAGTAGTGAATAAAGAGGAGAAAAACTCCTCTTATGGACACCACCAACCGGCCACACTAGTACATGGAAGAGGGTGAGAATGCATTTGTCTTCACAATGCATTAGAGTAGACTCTAGGTTTTAGGTAGTAATTATGTTGTTTTTATTCTTAATTAGAACAACACTCAATCACCTAAAACCTACCCTACTACCCCATAATCCTGGTTTTTCCAACTTAAAATGGGTGTCCATTTTATTTTTGTAATTTGTCATTTGTCACAAATGTGACATGTGACATGTAACATGTAATTTAGCTTATAAATATGCATTTAACTAATTTAAATGCAATTTCATAACAAATAAATTAGACTTAACATTTTAAGTCATATTTTATAATTACATGTAAATAAAATGGGTCATCTCATGTTTGGTTAATATAATCTACAGCAATTTATAATTATAATCAACCAATTTTGCTTATCTCAAATGTTTCATAAACATAATGCATTCTTAGTAATATAACAATTAAATTACTAAAATTAATCTTATATAATCATATTACAATAACATATAATTCTCACTTACAATTTAAAATTAGTTCAATTTAAGGGATTAATTAATCTGTATCGCTACACAATTAATTAATGTACATGATTAGGGGATTGTCCTTTAGGTGTGACCTCAAGGGATCAACTGATCACCACCGTCATACGACAGTAACGTCAAACTCAAGTGAGCCAATCGTTACCGATTAATGTTGACCAGTTGACTATAATATTCATCATCCCTTTGTATTCTTATTATTGAGATTTAATTATATGATCGCACTATTGTTGAGGACACTCACTCCAACACAAACAAAAGGAGAAAGTATCCACATGGTAATAGGAAAAGGGAAACATATCAAGATAGGTCAGAGGAAAGCAACAAGAGCAATTTCCAAGGAGAGAAGCGATGGTAAGATGAAGAAGCAACTGGATATAAGGAAGAGGGCAAGGTACACTACGGGTAAAAAAGATCTTCGGCAAAGTATAGTTCTTCTAGCCATCACATGGTCAATCTTAAGACGGTATGTCCAAGCATGCATGACATCACTCAACAAAATCAACAAACAAGTTAGACCTAACAAACATCAAACACACTAAAGACTACCACTATAGGTCCTTAAGTCTACCAATCTCTCATTTTTTATTCATTGGTCACATTATTTAAGGTTGGAGTGCACGGATGTGCGTCGGGAGCGTTATAGCTTTGATACCAACTATATATTATAAAACCAAAACTTAAAGTAATCATATAGATTGCAGCAGAAAATACGTGATTTTAGAAAACTTTAAACGCAAAACCGCGAATGTCACTATATATTATAAAACCAAAACTTAAAAAAACTTTTATACAAAAATGTAATTTAAATAAACACAAGGGACTCCGATCCCTTGGTAAATATACAAACATAATAATAAGAATTAATTTAAACTACAACGCTAAGTGTGAATCGCTGTAAGTACAACACTCACTAGCTCACTCGTCAAACCCCATGCAAACACAAACCTGCAACCTGTTCATTCATTAAAAATGAATGCCACAGTCTGTGGGGAATAACTCGGGGTTCTCCAAGCCATATTACATCAAAACACACATAAACAAGAAAGATACAAATATATTCCAACATGAGTAATTCAATTACATTCCATAAAATATGAGTAATTATAAGTTAACACGTCACGCGATCATAAATAGCATTAAGACAATGATAGAATAGATATGTCAATAAATATGAATCATGTGAGAGAATGATGGGTAATAACATATACATATGGGGACAAATAGCGAACATGGCGATCTTAGAGTTCAAGAATAGGTAAGACACACCTTGGCAACCATATTGCTACTAGATGCCTTACATCTCACCATTAGCAACCATATCATCGAATAGGTTAGAGACGGGACAACCGACATAATTCAAGTCATCCAACAATCCAAGCATACTTAAAATCATATCCAACCAACATATCATCATATTCATCCAACATATGAATCAAACATACTCTCACGGTAAATGTAATGCACTAGCATCGGCACTATGCAAGACATGACGACTCTAGACTTTAATCCTCTCGGTAGGACTACGATAATATTACAGTTCTAGTCTAAATTTGACCAGACTCTCGGGGCAAGACGTGTACCCGATTCGAACATCCAAGACTTGTTCAACAGAACGAAAGCCGAGTACCCCAAATCCTGTAGTATGGCGAACGGCAGAGGCGGAAAGAGAATGAGCATACCAATCCCGGCAGTAAGGCTAAGGGGAAAGGCTTTCAACTATAACAAGTACTCATGCTTCGGCAGTACGGCCAATGGACATGAAAAATCAAGCAAAGGTGAAGCAAGTATGGTAAATGCAATGACACCACCTCATACGAATACAACATTTGACGGCCGAGTCAATCAACACCATGCTTTTGCCTCCCAACAACGTCGTCATATTAAAACTAGCACAAACGGGATGATATTGTCTATTTGATATGTACTACATCGGGCAACCGAGATAGTAGCGCCTATATTTGCCAGGGAAGATCTTGTTGAAGGCTCCTTGGAAAGTGACGGTGTTAAAGGCCGCCCAGAGTCTCCTCTTGTAGGCCCCCACAAAAGGGATGTGCACGTTTATGATCCAGGGAGTGTATGTGGTCGAGCACGTTCGCCATGTGATTTGAGTACCACTTGTTACCTTGTGATTTGTAGCACGCTTGATATAATCATGTCCATATGCCTTGCTGATGACGGTTTCATTGCGATAATTGGATGATGTATGAGTGAATTATAATACTTTGAATATTGTCACTTTGTGGTTTAGTTTGGTATTGATAGTTCCTACTCAACCATGTCTTGACTTTGTCTGCTCTTTTGTATTAAATCCTTTTAAAACCTATTTGCAATGATCCACTTGACATTTCTGGTCTTGTGGTGAGCAGGTAGACTTTCTGGTTTCCTTATGGATGTTATAGATAATGACGTTGAGGTGGGCCATGGGTAACTTTTGATGCAGGTAGTCTAGCTTGGTAGTTTCGATGGAGTTCACATAAACTTGTTTTGAGACGATGTACTTTCGAAGATTTTGGTTTGTTTATCTTAAATTTTTCGAACTTAAATTGCTTTGTTTCATTAGGGTAACTTTTGATGCACTATCTCGGTTGCATCCCTCTTTACTTTTGCCGGGTAACTGGGGGTGTTACATAAAGATCCTTTGCTTTTCTGGAAAAAAATAAATAAATAAACAAACAGTAAATTTAGCTACTCCCTCTGGCCTAGGTAAAATTATGAGCGATGTTACACATGACCTAGGTTTGAAACACGTCAGCGGTTTAAAAAGAATATAAAGTTAAACTAATTAGTGGATATGAGGGAGTAACATAACTGAGTAGTTGAAGTCAAGTTTACGTAAATTATACTTTATGACGGTGTATGGTGTAAAATTTTATGTTAAAAAGTGACTACAATTTGTTATTATAATATACTCATTTTTATATTGGTCACCTTTAAAAAATAATTACTATTTGTCAATCAATGGTTACTTTTTCTCGGGTGCACCGTGAAAACGTCTATAGATAACTACTGAGATTAAATATTACGCTTTAGGTTCTGGACCAAATTCAACCAGTTGTGAAGGTCAGCCTTAAATAGAAACTGCAGCCCAGTTCCACATGTTCATTGTCAGAAACCAAGAGTTACTTTGCCCAAACTAAGCCTTTAAAATTAAAGGACAATTTTAACTGACACTATTCGTTATAAGCTGAAAATGAATAGAGCTCCTCTCACAATATGTAAGTGAGGGCCCTCCCACTTGCATATTATCAAAGTGACACTATCCGTTTTCAGCTTGTGACGGATAGTGACGGATAGTACCCGTCTTTCAAGCAAATTTCACTTACAGACTACATTAATAATGGGGCATTTTAATTATAAGTATGCTTCTGAAAAAGTATTATTGTAATCTTTGTTGGAACATCTATAATGCAGGAAAATCAACTCTACCAGACCATTCAAATCCATGTCCAAAAAAAATTCCATATCACATGCAAAACAGTGCCTTTTTTCATTAACCCACAACAAACTCAAAATACAATACGGAGTAAAAGAAAAGTAAAAAGAAAAAAAGACATTTCTACTAATAGGCTTGCTATGCCCAAAGGGCCATATCTACAGCAATCATCATCAGTCACTACCACAATCATTGATGAAAATAATTTGCTTATCCGAAGAAGATTAATAGGAACCAAATATAATCTTCGTCGACATTAGTAAACCCCAGTCATTAACCGGCTAATAATCCTATAATTAGACGCAATGTTGATCATGCATGGTGGAGTTGTAATTGCAAAAGACGGGAGTATGGCCCCTCGGGCCTACTGATCAACTCGGAGTGACTACCTTGTTCCACAATCCGTCCGTCCTGGACCACTCCTATGTTGTCTACACCACGTATGGTGGACAGCCGATGTGCAACTAGGACCGTGGTGCGGCCCCTCATTAGCCTCTCTAGCGCCTCTTGAAGCACACACTCGGATTCTGCATCAAGTGCACTAGTGGCCTCATCCAAGAGAAGGATGGCCGGGTCTTTTAGCACCGCTCTAGCTATGGCAATCCTTTGTTTCTGACCTCCTGACAACTGGACTCCTCGCTCCCCAACACACGTTTTATATCCCTCAGGCAACGCACTAACAAAACCATGCACGTTTGCTGCCCGGGCAGCTTCGATAACCTCAGCCTCTGTTGCCCCTTCTTTCCCATACGCAATGTTGTCGAAAATGCTTGAAGCGAAGAGAGCCGGCTCTTGCTGGACTAAGGCAATTTTGAGCCGAAGGGCTTTCAGGTTGAACCTCCGGATGTCTTTTCCATCGATCATAACTTTACCAGCAGCGGGATCATAGAATCTCTCGATCAACGCAATCACGGAACTCTTTCCAGATCCACTTGCTCCAACAAGGGCTTGACTTTGGCCTGCTCGGATTCGAAGGCTAAAATCCTTAAAGACGAGGACATCAGGGCGTGTAGGGTATGCAAAATCAACATGACGGAACTCAATTTCCCCACGGACTGACTCAACAGGTTCTGCTTCTGGATCGTCAGGGTCAATCCGAGTATGACGGTCTAGGATAGAGAAGACAGATCCCACAGCTTCTCCCCCCCTTATGATTTCAGGAGCAAGGCTCACTGTTTCTGCGACCGAGTTAGCGGTAATGACCAGGACAACAAAGACTTTAATGACTTTGGAGAAAGTCGAGACGCCTTTGCTTACGAGATGGGCACCATACCAAAGAATAAGGGCTTCAGAACTATACAATGCAAGCTGAGAAAGGCCAAAGAGACAACCAGAAGTTAAACTACGACGCAGGCTTTGTCGTTGTGGAACCCGAAGCTCGGAGCAGAATAGAGACAGAATTTTGTCCTGGGCATTAAAGGCTGCAACTGTTCTGATGTTGCTCACTCCCTCTCCAGCAATCATACTTGTTTTCGCATGTGCCTTTGCTGTGTCTCCCGCAAACCCTTTCAGTGACAGTTGCTGAAAAATATACAATTTACACATTAGTCACAAGTTTATTTTGCCAATATTAGAGAATTAAGCATGAAATTTTAACATTAACTAGTGTTTCTTTGTTTCAGATTTCTTGACTGAACTTTTTTATGCCGCATACAAATAATTGTGTTCTGACCTCCTTAGTTCACGGAAAAAGATGTTTTTGTGTTGTCTATCTTGTGTTAATCGAGTTCATGCACAAATCTAAGCATTTTTTAAATTCCTTTATTTCAATTAAAAGTCGTGTTTCCTATTATAGTGGAAACAAAAAAAAATGTATAAATGGTTTTAAACCTACATTTAAAAGATTGTACGGATTACAAGTCAAGTTAATTTCGCAGAAATCTGCAGAACTAGTTTTCTAAACTACAGTTGGTGTTGCTTCAGACGCAAATGGGGGGATTATCCATTATTCCCCCACTTGTTGTTTTGTGAGCGGGATTGACCCGTCTTAAGCAATAAGATAGGTCGTCCCGTTTGGAACAAGATTTTGTTTCTAAGCTAAGTTAAAAAAATAAGGGTCACTGGCATTCAACATCATACAACATAGTTCAAATTTTCAATATAAGTCGTAGTGACTACTTCACTATTTATTGGCTTTTATCACATTTCTACGGAGCAGTACTATTGAACTTTAGCCTTCAGACTTTGCTGGTGCAGAAAAACTTAAATACAGAGGGCCACAAGACAAGTGGCCTCTTTGATGACACGTGAAAACTGCTAAATTAGACCAATTCAAGGGACAATAATTTTTTTATTTTTTATTTTTTTAAAAAAAAAGACATTATTTTGCAGTAAATGTGAGGTGCTATCAACCATTTTGGTACGTCTGATATCAAAAAACGTTATTTCTTGCAGAGCTTGCTCAGACCAAGGACTATGCAAGAGTTGTAAAACACCCAAAATTGTATCCCCAAAGTACATAACAGCAAAAGGAAAATATGAAAACAGTATTAAAAAAAACAGCATTATTGAAGGGGTAAAGCTTTTTGCAGACCTAGACTACTTCAGTTTACATGTGCAACTGTTAAAAGTCCTGAAAGATTCTAAAGAGGTAAATTTTACTTGAATGACTTACTATAGTCATTTCTGCTTTTGTATTGTTGGCACTCTTCAATGAATAATTGGTCTATTATTTGAAAGTATACTCAAGTATTTTTGCTATTTTTCTTGTTTTACCATAACGTAACTCAATTCATGTAATAAAGCAACTATCTTTTAGATAAATCAAAGGGCATAATTTAAGAACATTGCAACTATCCCCCTGTTAAAATGAAACAGGCAATATGATCGATAAGATGATAACCATTTTGTTGCACATAATGAACTTTAAGAATGCAAATGATTTATAACAAATGAGATAAAAGAAGTCAACAATCGAATTTACAAAATGTGTCGGCCTAATTTCAGCCTTGTGAGTTTTAATTATGAAAAATATGACATCGAGCATATTTGTTAACATGGGGTTCACTTCGTCTCCACAATGTCCCATATGTGTTTGGGATTGTTTTCCCGAGACATATCAACCAACCCTCCATGAGTGATTGTGTTTAACGGTTGTAGCATTAGTAGGGGAATGGATCCTCTCCACTTGTTTTTGTTCCATTTCCTCTCACAAACATTATTATATTATATATTTTAATCTCATTCATTTAACTTTTCATACCCAAAAAAATCTACAATCATCCGATCGAGCCCAAATTTTACCCGGACCGTTGAGAAATAATGGACCTCGGAGAGGATCCATACCCGCATTAGTAGTGTACATACAGTAGGCAAAACATCGTAAATTTGTTGATTTGCCTTGGGAAGAGATCAACACCTTTTCTTATGTTAATGTTATTTTCAAGGGCCCAATTTTTTCTTCCACGAAATTCCATGTCAAAAGCATGAATCACACATATGTAAAGTACACGCGATTAACACGAAATCCTGTACAAAAGATTTTTCTTTCCGTCCTAAACAAACAGTAAGATTTTAACTAAAAACTAGCGATGACAAGGGGTCCTGGGGTCTTGAACCCCGCCAAGATCCACCACGTCGGACCTTAATAGGGAGGATTTCGATCTTTATTTTTTTGGGACCCACAGGATCTAGTTCGGGTCTTGGTCTAGAAAAAATTAAGCGCACTTAAGTTTGGGTCTCGTCGTTGCGACCCAGACCTCCGAACCCTGTTTTTCTTTCAATTCTATAAGAGCCAAGGAGTGATGAATCCATGGGAGAATTTCATATGAATATTCGAGAAATATGAAATAATTTTTTATCATTCAAATAATCTTTATGCGGTAATTTAGATAAATGTTGACATACTTCATATCTATATAATTTTGTTGAACATTCTAATTTCTAATGCACTTTATGTAATTTCAATAGTAAAATTTTATATTAAAAGATACTTTGCAAAGATAAAAAAAAATTAAAATCACTGGACTCATGGGTATGGGTCTGAAAATTTTGGAATTAGCAGGCCTAGTTCGGGACTGGAACTGGGTCTACCATTTTTTACTCGGGTCTGGATCTGAATCCTATAAATTTCTAGGACCATGACTTTCTGAAATGTGGCACGTGATCAGGGATGAGTCCCTTGAAACTCACAGCCATCTCACAATCTTACCTCACATCTCACATGGAAGTAGCAGGTTGGTAAAAAAGGTCGAAGTAGGAGAGAGAAAAGTTAATTAATTGTTACATACATGGAAATGGTCACCCCTGAGATTTTGTGTGAGAAAAGCAAGATAACAGTAGGAGAGGTTACAGCCTACAGATAGAAAGTTGTTGGAACAACATGGTGGAATCTTTCAATTATTTATTCATATACATGCAACAATACTAAAGTACACTACTATAGTATTACTTTGATTCATAGTGATGGAAAATGGTTGGGTGGAACACAATGTTTTATCAAAACACTAAAACATAACACAAATTCTCATTTGTGACGGTCACTATTCGTCACAAGCTTATGACGGGTCGGATCCCTCTCACAAACTTGCAAGTGAAAGGGCACGTGGAAAACCATTGATATCCCACTTGTCCTCCCACTTGCAAACTTGTGAATGGGATCAGATCCGTCATAAGTTTGTGACGGATAGTGACCGTCACAAGCAAGAGTAATTGAAAACATAAACATAGATAAGAGTTTCTAATATATTTGATTGTATTAGTTATCTAATTTCCATATTTGGTACTTCCTCCATTCTCATATAATGTACCCATATTGTGAATATATGTGAGGTATATTTTAATAAAATGGGAACATCATACGAAAATGTAGGAAGTATGTTTTTGGTGTTGTGAAATAAAAAATGACAACCCTATCCTTGTCATTAGTCTCCAACTCAAGGAAGAATAAAAAGGGAGTGACAAGGGGTACATGGGTAATTTCCAGTATTATTTTAGTGTTCCGCGTAACAACTCACTCAGAGTACTCTCTCCGTCCCGATCATTTGCTTTTTCAAAACTATTCACAAGTAAAGAGTCTTTAAAATAATTTCGGGTATGTAACATAGAATATACCCCCTCCCATCCACAGTAAAGGTAAAATGAGAGGAAGCACATGTTTTAAAGTAAGGTTGAAAAAGCAAGGGTGTTTGTGACAAAGTAGAGAGGTCCACTTGCACTTGGGGTGAGTAGGTCATACAAAAATAACGGCATATGGTGTAAATAAGATGCGTAAATGAGGAGTCTTTGGTCAAAATTTTAACCTAAAAAGAAATGGGTAGTTTGGTTTGAATTGACCCAACAAGATAAATGTTACCTTTGGTCTTGATGGGAGCAAATAGTCATTTGAGATCTCAGTTTAAATTATCTTGATAAGTACATTAAAAATATCAAAATTTTATAATTTTTACAAATATGTAAGTAAAGATATCAACTGAATGAAACGAGCATTGACTAGCGTGTAAAGGGTAAATGATAACAATAGTTCGAGGTTCATATGTGAGTACTAGTTTGCAGGTTTGCAATAGTAATAGTTTTTTATCACAAAAAGTCGAGACATGGGGTAATTTTAAAAGAGATTTGTGCAGATTTCCAAGGGAAAGAGATGTAAAGGGAGGCACGTGCATGGCAGATGCGCGGAAAGAGGGAGCCCTTTAGATTTTGTCGTCTATCACTTTGCAAGTAATGAAAACAAGATTCCCAAATATGACAACCCAGAACCCGTATGCTGGGCCCTGACATCCTTGCCTATTTAATATTTACTCCGTACTTAACTTTGACGATTTACAATCATGTATTATTAGTATAACCTTTCTACACGTGTTTTTATACACTCTTTACAACAAGGTTTACGTGAAATTCATTTTATATAATTGAATAATGAAAAGTAGTGAAAATTGCACAAAACTTGGATAAAAACTAATAGTCTTTTGAATCGAAAAAGAAAAGAGAAAGAGAAAGAGTTATTTAGAATGATTTAATAATGAAAGTGGTAAAATAATTTGAGATAGAGAGGATAGCACACCAAAATTTGAACCCTTTGTTGTACCACATGACCATCGGCATCTAGGAATCACAAACACTTCCTTCATCTAGCTTCATCTAGCGTGTTCATGACCGATACCGATACTTGCACGACACACAAAAATACACAACACACAAAAATACGTGTCATACACCTAGCAAATTGTAATATTTTTAAATTCTGGACACTCGAGAACACTTCAACTTAGGATGATATACATACCATATAATTATATCATCTAATTCGGAGACCTTTCATGATATAACCATGATTACTTTTTGTTTACAGGACATTTTTTGTATAGGTTGGAATGAGTTATTATTAATTTAACTGTTAGATCTTAAATCTTATTTTTATTTAAAATTTAATTTAAAATACTATTGCAAAACTAAAATTGTTCTTTTATAACTACAAAATATATATTTCATTAAATCATTAAATTAAAAAACATGTCCTACATTCTATATTTAATGGGATGTCATATCACATGTTTGTTTTGTGTTCGTATCTGTATCCGTTTCGGTGCTACCTAAATTACCATGCATCGTAACCAGTAATAAACTTTTTTCTAATTCTTCTTTAGATCAAGCTTAGGGTCTAATTTATGAGCAAATTTTATCAATTCTAATTTTCGTATTAACTAGGGTTAAAAGAATTTCAAAATGTTTTTTTATTGGCGTTTTAAAGGCACTTGCAATGAAGGTTCATCAAAGGTTTGTAATTTTGTATAATGATTTGTACACTATATTACAGGTTTGTCTACAAGCCTCTCTATTGTTGGACATGGTTGTTGAGGTTCATAGATGAAAGGGGTTACAATATAATACTCAAGCTTGTCGAGAGAGAATGTGAGAGGAGAAATAATACTAGTGGGTCATTATATGAACCTTGAGTTGTTGGGAGGAGGTTTGTAGGTACATGAGTTTTTATATTAGCTTATGTGGCATGAGAACAAACCCATTAGAGGTTCATCAATTGCTAGTGCCCTAAGAGCATCCGCAAAGGTGGAAAAGTTAGTGAAAAAAGGGGTGGATGAATAAGAAAAGGAGAGATAAAATATGGGGAGGCTCACCTTTGCGGATGCTCTAAAAACCTATCATTTATGTTCACATATTGTCCTATTTTTATTAGACTTTTGCGGAAAAAAATAAACGAATGACATTGAGAATAGTTGAGGAAATATGCATAATTAAAGATAAAAAGTGCTTACCTGAGCAAAGTTTGCGAGGACAAGAAGAGGGAAAGTTCCTAAAATGACAAGAGAAACCCTCCACTCGATAATGAAGGCTACAATGAATGATGTGAGGAGAGAAGTCATGTTTTGTAATAAAACAGAGATCCTCTCGGCAATGGCAGATTTCACATCGGCTGCATCGGTTGCTAACCGAGATGCCAGAAGGCTAGAGTTGTGCTCTTCCTCATCGAACCACCCAACTTCATTCCTCATAATTGCTGCAAAATTGAAGTCCAAGTTTCCAAATTATATACAACATACTTGACAAAATGAAAAGACCATGCTAAATAACAGTATATTCAGGAATTGAAAAATATAGAAGCTTGTATTAGCAGTCATATGTAAGGCATACTCATTAATCATACAAGACTCCGCTTAAACGTTAGACTGATGGACTTTACCTGCAAGCATCATCCTCCTAACTCTGGTAGTCAGGTTTTCACCCATTATGCTAAAGAAGTAATGCTGGATTAAGTAGGCTACAACAGCATACAAGCCTACGCCAATGTAAATGAAGACATATTCCTTCGTCTTCTTCTCCATGGTCGCATAATTCTGATAGTAGAAGACCTCGATCATATTGCTCATCACAATGGCAAAGGTCGGGCCAATGAAACCTGAGAGTACAGACCCCACAGCACCCATGATTGAATATGGCCATTCTGGGGCATTGAGTTTAAGTAACCGGCAAAAGTACCCTCGTGGTGCGGGATTCTTCCTTTCTGTCTCGGCATTGGAAATCATCTCGATCCGCCCATCAATGCCGGTGCTATATGAGTAGCTCAAGTTCCGAAGACTTCCGGAACGGAGGCTCAAGGATTTTGTCGAGAGTGAATGGCTCAGCCGGGATGAACGTGTACGCCGGGTTGACGGGTTCGAGAAGTCACGATTCCCGACCATTTCTTGGAACCGGATCAATGACGCATATGCACCAGCTTTGGATATCAGTTCTTCGTGAGTTCCAGTCTCAACGACTTGTCCTTGCTGAATTACTGCAATTGTGTCGACATTTCTGACAGTTGACAAACGGTGAGCAACTACCACTGTGGTTCTTCCGACCATCAGCCTATCCAGAGCTTCTTGTACTATGCTCTCAGAGCTTGCGTCAAGAGCACTTGTGGCTTCATCTAATAGAAGAATTTTGGGGTTCTTCAACATTGCTCTAGCTATTGCGATTCTCTGCTTTTGACCTCCAGAGAGCTGAACACCTCTTTCACCCACCTACATTCACATTAGGAAACAGACTTCGTAAATCAGTACCAGCCCATGGATCCAATAATAAGTGCGACAAGGGAATATAATCCACTTGTGACTTTGATGATTCTACCGAGGTCAAATTTGATCATTAATTTCTTTAAATTTATAAAAAGATACAACGTAAACTGTCCTGTTTGAATTATGAAAACAATGATTTTAACACTTGTTGACCAAAAAGTCATATTGAGACAAAATAAATAGGGTGAAAGGATAAATAAATGTAACTCAGGTGTGACTTGACAATGCATGCTTACATGGGTGTTGTATCCCTTTGGAAGCAAGGTTACGAAGCTATGAGCATTTGCAGCAGAGGCAGCAGCCTCAACTTCAGCCATTGTCGCATCAGGTTTCCCATGAAGAATGTTTTCAAGGATGGTGGTCGCAAAAAGAGCTGGCTCTTGGTTCACCAAACCAATTTGACCACGCAACCACTTTAATTGCAGTGTCTTGATGTCAACATTGTCCAACAAAACATGCCCTTTACAAAAACAAACATCCCTTTTTAGCAGAGCTAAAAGCATACAAGGAAAGATCAAGTTTGAACTCCAACTTACCATCATTAGGATCATAGAACCTCTCAATGAGTGAGACAACAGTGCTTTTTCCTGATCCACTCCCCCCAACCACGGCAACAGTCTTGCCTGCTGGGAAGAACATTGAGAAATCGCGGAAGATCATGACATCAGGACGAGAAGGATAACTGAATGATACATTCTTGAACTCTATATTCCCATTAACCTCCTCCAAGCACTTCCCGTCTAACTGGTCTTGTACTATGGTAGGCCTCTGTTTGATTATCTCCATCAGCTTGTAGCCAGCCGCTTTTCCCTTACTAAAGGCTCCAAGGTTTGAGAATGACTGACCTAAGCTCCTGTAATTTTCAAAAAGATACAGAAAAAAAAAAACATATCTTAAGCTCCTGTAATTTTCAAACTGCATAAGAAGAAAAGAGGAAGAGGAAGATAAGAGTAAGAGGTCTTTGAGCTGTCAGTCAATCTTACATGCCACCAACGATAGCTGAGAAAATTGCAGTGAATGCCTTGCCACCATCAGTCTGCCCATTCCTGATGAAAACACCAGCATACCAGAATACAAGGGCCCATGACATGCAAGCAATGCCATAAGTACACCCGAGTCCCAAACCCTTGGCCATCCCAGCCTTGTAGCCAAGCTTAAGCGTGTTCTGAATAGCATCTGAATATGAGTTAAGCGCTTTGCTCTCCCCAGCATATGAATATACTGTCCTAACTTGTGCAATTGCCTATCAAGAAAATTCAAATACAGAATTTTCAATATATAATTAACAGTGTAATCCCAATTTTAACTTTCACGCCAACATTTTTTGCATTTCTCAATAACTAGATCATCTTCACTATTAATATCAAGCACCCTATCCAGTAGCAGAATGTATGTTTTCGGCAAGATGTCAAAGATTTTCCAAGTAGTTACAATATAATTGAAGAGTGAAGACTACAACGAGGGACAAAAAAGACTCCACCAAAAGACATGGGCAGTTAACTATAATTAAAATTTCCAAAAGAGGCCAAGAAACTTTTTGCATCAAAAGAATAATTATTCAGAAAGTAAACAGCAAAGCCAACTAATCACAAACATGATGCATGCCAAACTCATGAAGATAGGCACCCACCAAACATGTTCAGAATCATGGCATTATCTCATCATCGTCAATTATTTTGGACTTTCGATCTTTTTTTTCCCAATTTCCTCCTTTAGTCTAGTTGAATAATTGCTAAGACCAAAATGTAAACTAACCTGTTCAGCAATAATTCCAGCGTTGGCATATGATTCACGACTCTTTGATGTTAAGCCTGTAAGAGTATAAGCGTACAAACCACCAGCAAATGCTATTCCTGGGATAACTGCCACACTTAGTAAGGCCAATCTCCATGCGGATACAAATCCGACCACCAGACCCGCCAAAAATGTCGACAGATAATGTATAAAATTACCCACCTGCATCAATTTCGTTAACATCCATCAACGCTCCATACTTTCAAACCAGAATTATTTTTACTGTCTGTCAGGGTTCTTAGTATTACTTAGACGCCTTTTTGAATATTTAACCTATACCAATTACCAAATTTCCAAATAACACTAGACATCACGAGGTAATATTCACTTTCAATACCACCCTCACAAATGATTAGTGTACAACCCCTTAAAGTACATGTGGAAAGGTGGTGCTAAAATTGGGTACCACCGAGATATTGAAAGTATCTAATTTTCTTTCATGAAAATACCCGAGTTAAGTAGCTTTACATGATAATATTACCACAAGATAGTGCACAACCCCGCAAATACATGTGGGAGGGTGGGATTTAAATTGGGTACTACCGAGACATGTTATATCTAATTTTCCGTTCCAATAGATTTTCTCATAATAATGTTAGTGTCCTAAGTGTGGAATAGTGGAAAATGACATTTTAACAAAATTGAAGAGTCCATGCAACATAAAGGGCAAGGCATCATAAAAGCAAATTCTAGTACTAATGAAGTAGTGACATTTATGATTCCACATACACCAAAACAGTAGCAAAAAATCAGGCGCCTGATAAGGCAGCTTCATAACATGCTCTATCATGACCCCCTGTTCAATGGGGGGACCTCAAAGTTTAGTGGATTAATTATATCAACTACTGCCCCAGTAGATGTTTATGGCACTTGATAACCCCAAAACTAGTCTATATTATCGCCCTTTTTTCGCAAATATAGTTTCTGCTGTGATGAATCAATGCAATTATCAACGGAATTTTCATGGCCGCAACACTTGTGGGTTAAGTTGAAGAAATGTGAGGGAAAAGGGGAATGAACCTTCTCACTAATGGCATCTTGAACAAGGAGAGTATCAGTGGAAACACTGAAAACTATGTCACCAGTTCTAGCATCAGTATCAAAGAACCCCACATCCTGCTTTAAGACTGCCTCCAAATATTTTTCCCTCAATGTTCCAGCTTGTCTTTCTCCAGTGTACATCCAACAAGCAATTTCTAGAAAACCAACATTATTATATTACCCAATAATCAACAGAAACAATCTAAAAGTTGACAAAACTATTTTAAAAGTATATTAATAATTGTACCAGACAAGTAGATAACCCCACAAATATATTCAAAGAATGAAAGAACATGAAGAGTTGTATTTTAGAGATAAAGTAGGGAAATTAGGGATAATTATCATGAACAAAAACTAAAAATTGACAGGTGATGGATAAGACGACAATAAGACGGTCCACGAACCACGTGCAAAGTTCTTGCCATTGAAAATGGATTTTATGTCAAAATTAACCTCACAAAATTTATCTTCAAGTAAAATATAGGGTAAATTGGCGGTGTAAAACCGCTTCTCATGAGACCTAACGGTGTACTTAGTAAAGTGTTATTTCAAAGATACCCATTATATTATGTAAATATGTAAATAAATCGTAGTTTTAAGGAGGAAATCAAGAGTAACAGCTGTCACAATTTGATGAGATATAAAAATACAAAAGTAAGTAGTTCAAAAATAGTGAAACAACTCACCTGCGTAGGACGAGGCGCATACAATAAGCCCAAGATAGACAAAGTACAGAGCATACTGCAATAGACAAAAATAAAATTAAGAAAAAAACCCCACAAAACATTTACAAGTAGTAAACTGTAATTAATGAGAGATCTGAGATCTACAAGATTTATTTCTCTACTTTAAATTAAAATTCATATTTGTATTAATACTAAAAAAATAGTTTTATCAAAATATATAAGATTTAAGTACTAAACTTAACAAGTAGATAATCAAAGTAACATCAACATTGAAATGTAACTTTAAAGTTAAGACCATGTATACCAGGTAATGATAACAATGATAACTGTCACTACCATTTTTTGTTAACGTCAATCGTGAATAGTAAGGTATTCATATAATTGCATTGTAATTGAGTGACATTAATAAAAAAAATGGTAGTGACGTTATCATCGCCTAAAAATTACTACTGCTAGATTTTTCTATGACAATATCATGATTTGGACTTGAAACCCATAAACATTAAAATTAATTTTGAGAACCTTAACGAGTTTTTCAAGACGAGATATCTGTCTTAATATTAAAACAAGTCAAATATTATCTAATGACGTGGGTATATTTTTACCCATTTAAAACTTAAGAGAGATATATAACCGACTTAGAAATAGAAAGTAATAAAAGATAGTGAAATAATAGAGAGAAAGAGGAACCTTGGAAACTTCATGAACCATAGTGTGGAGATCAGATTGGTTCTTGCCAAAACCATTGACCATTTGACCAAAAAGAAGGAAGAAAACAGGCATAGAAGAGCCATGAATAACAGCTCCTAAACTACCTATACCCATCAAAATATAATCATATTTATCAGCAAATGAAAATAACTGATAAAATGGTAATGTTTGTTCTTTGTTCTTCTTCTCTGCTTCTACTGGCATCGCTTTTGCTTCACCATTTCCTGCCATTTTCTTTACTTTTACTCTAATTATTTATCTAACTTTTGTGTTAGAGATGGAAAGCAGGAAAAGTAACCGTTGAACTCAAGTGAAAGTTTGTTGGAACATTAATGAGATCTCAAGTAGAGGAATCTTTAGTGGAGAGATCTAAATGCATGATTCATTTAGTGTTTGTTTTTAAGACTGATGCTATTACTGTCAATGTAGTTATAAAACGAAATGGTCAACATATATTAGCATTTCGAGTAGTGTCCTCGATAATCTAACCAAAATGTCGGGAAAAAAATGAAGTTATTTTGGAAGAAAAAGAGAGAAAATCGAGATAATATTGGGGAAGAAGTGGAGAACTAGTGAGTAGTGCCTGAAAGAGAATGGAAGAGACCGGTGGTCAAAGGTGAAGAAGGGAGTTGAGTTTGGAGAATAAGTGGGGAGTGAGAGAGGTTATAGGAGAGAGATTTGTGGGTCTATTTTTATAGAACAGTTTCTCACCTTTTATTTAATATATAAAAGAATAATATTATCACAAATACAAAACAATTATCATGAAATGAGTTTCTTTTTTTCTTCCTAACAAGGGGTTACAAAATAAATCTACATCGCTGTCAAAGTAGGTTTGTATAAAAGTTGATATCCACTAAAAAGAATAGTAAGACCTACTCCCTCCTAGTCACTCATTTCTTCTCCTTTCTCATTTACACAAAAATTAAGAAAATGAATTTGAAACACACAAAACACACTATCTCACATACAAATGAATTTGGACCACACAAAACACACAACCCCACATTCAAAAAGGGAAAGAGGGAAGAAAACCCGACTTACCCAATAAGAAAAGAGGGAAGAAATGACCGACTAGGAGGGAGTAAATCGCTTAGGATCTCAGCGATTTTAGCAAAAGTCGCTTAGACACTCAATGTTAGAATGCAAAAGTAAAGTAAAAATTTGTCGTTGAGGCTCAGATTTGCAACGATACATTTTGTTACTCTTTAAAATTAACCAAAGTCATTGTGGCGCTGGCCGACTTTGTCGGTTTGTTCCAAACTCAACTTTTATATACTCCCTCCCATTCAGACCAAAGGTAACATTGGGCTTTTTGCACTATTCATGGGTGTGGAGAATCTTTGGTATTATTCCTAATATATAAGACAAAATATAGTCATGCGAGATTTTGTTTGATTCATCATCATGAATGCTATAAGAATATCAAATTATTATAATTTTTAATAATGTGTAACTAAAGATATTCACGTTGCAAAACGCGCCTCGACAAGTGTGAAAAGCCCAATGTTACCTTTGGTGTGGATGGGAGGGAGTATATTTTTCTACTTATTTACAAATCACTAAGGTCGATGCAGTTGGAGAGCGACTTTGATCGGGCCTGTCACAAGCTCAATACAAAGATAAATTACCCAGACTAGGCTAATAACAAATTAATGTAATTAGGGAAGTAGGGGTCGATCCTCAGGGAGATGGTGTTTCCTATGGAATGTGAATTGTCTCGCAATTGAGTTCTATCTAATGATTATCTGGGTTTTGAGATTTTTGATATCTAAACTAATATAAAGCATAAATAAAAACAAAATATAAACAAAATATAAACAGTAAAGCAAGTAATGAAAAGCATCTAGGGAAGTAGGTTCACACATGTAGATTGATATATTGATGAAATTGGATTTAGGATATGCAAATAATTCATTGAGCGTTCGTAAGAATGGCGTGTTCATTACAATCATAGATCAGATGGTCTAGCAGGCTTTCAGTGCGATTTACTAGGTCTTAATCCACTACGTCACGCTTTGTCTATTCAATTTTTGTATATCTACCTTGGAAAAGAATTCCATACTAGTCAAATGATTTTAGCTAAAAATCGTTAACTATCGTTACAATCCAAACATGCATAGACACAATGTTTTAAAGGCACAATTCCTTTATCCAATTAACATCTTGTAATCAATCTAACATGGCTACCCTACACCCTAGAAAGGATGACTACTCACTCATGATGATATCTATGTCTAAAATGATATTAACAATGAAAACTAGGATAGACATGTTTATTTGGTTTTGACTTTTTATATGGTGATAATAACGACGCTAATTGACAATCTAGGAAATGAAACAACAGTTATAACGGTACTAAAATTAATCTAAGACAATATGTAAAGAGAATAACAATTAAATGGAAAACAATAAGGACATTAAACGAAAGATAAAGTAGGAATACCTATAGGACGATCATGAACGAAAGCGATAACAATAATAGAAAATCCTTGCACATAATAAACGATCCTTGAATTACAACACTTGTACCCAACAAAGTAGACTACAAAGATTGAAACTCCTATTAATCTAAGCTAAGATTTTGATGTGAAATGGACAGAAATAAACTAAGAACTAAAGACTAAAGAAGAAGAAAATGAGAGAAGAGAGACTAGTTCTCCCTTCCTCCTAATCTAAAGAGGAAATGTAAGAAGAGAAGAGAAGAGGATTGTAAGAAAGGTGTGTTGAGATGAGAGGCTATATGATCTATTTATAGTATTAGGGTTTCGTGGAGAAGAGGTCGGGCATTAAACACATAGGACAAAAGTAGGAAGAAGACGCCGTTTTCTCGAAGCAGCACAAAAAACCGATCGGGTACACACTTCCCCGATCGGGTAAGTGGTCATCCAGGTCCTTTTGACTAACGTTTCATCTTCCTTTGCTTTGACTTGACTTCCAACATCCCCGTTGACCTCTTGAGTCGGGTTTGTTGATAGGGTTTGATGTAAAGCGATGAATTCTTCCGCCTAAATGATTGATCTTCCGACAACTACGAAACTATCTTTGCTTCTTCTCTCTTTCGAATTAGTGAACCTTCTTGAAATGCCTTTCACTTGGTCAAGCTTGCTTCTTCAAATCGTCGGGTTCTAGGCAAATGCTCGGGAATATAGAAAAAGGGAGTAGAAACGTCACTTTCCCTACAAAACAGGTTAGAACATAGGAATTCGCCTAGAAGACGATATTAGCTCATAAAGTGGCTTAACAAAGCACAAATGACATACAAAACCGAGCTAAATTGGGGGTTAAAACCATACAAATATTCACTTATCAGACTTAAACCCAAGTCGCTCAATCGCTAATGTTTTATTTCGTAACACAACTTCGTGCATGCCGATCATACTTGGACCCATTTTGGAATTTCTTTCTTAAGAGCCTCGTTTCATTAATTTATTTGACCCCTAGTTTGGAAAAAAAACTCAAATGAAAATGTAAGATGAAATAAAAGCCAAGATCATTGTAGATTAATATTAACACATTTGTGTACCGTCTTTTACATCGTTGTATGATATAACCTGTAAAACCCTAGAATTTTTGTAAATTGATTTATTAAATTTAATTCCCATTTATTCATTTGATAATTTTTGTTGTTAATGATCTTGTTACAGTTTTGTTGGATCAAATCCTCCCTTCTCTTCCTCTTAGGCGTGTGGTTATGCTCTTGATAAGCTATTTTTGTAATCCTCTATAATTTCTAATGCAAAACGGTGGCGAAAACAATATCGAATTGGGATTAATAACACAATAAAAAAACTAAATTAATAAATAATAATCCATGAGAAAGTTTTCCAAAAAAGTAAGTCGGAAAATAGAAACTATTATAAATAGTAATACAAATCGACATTTGTTCAAAGACAAGGTCTAAAAATCCAATGAAATAAAAACAAGGTAAGACTAAAATCAGCAGAGTATCCCAGTCGATCACTCCATATCTCACTCTGTAACACTCTGCCATACTCGTAACCTTTAAGCAAGACCTTCCAAGTAGGGGGATATGTCACACCTAGATTTCCCGAGGGTAGGATGTACCAAATTGAGTCAACTTTGTAACACTCCGCCATACTCAGAACCTTTAAGCAAGACCTTCCAAATATGGGGAGATGTCACACCTCGGTTTCCTGCTGGTAGAAGTACCAAATTGAGTCTCCCAAAACAAGTTATCGATATAAAATAAGTCAACAAAGTTTACAAGGTTCTCAAAACCAAAAGAAAACTCCAAAATCAAAACTACAACTTAAGTCTATAAAAAACAAACAAAATAATTAATCAAGGTGCTAAGCCAAGTCGCAATGAAACCCCGTGCAAGCCAAACCATCATCATAGCATATGATCATCGCACCTTCTTACAACCTACTCGTCATACGCCGAAAATATTGATGGGTCACGGTAGATACAACAACAACAACAACAACAACAACAACAACAACAAAGGTCGGTTTACATGTACATAATCAACCATATGAAATCACAATACAATCGTCACATATATCTCGTATCATCGAGTAGCGCACCCCGATGGCATCAAGAAACACTCCGTACCACCAATCGCGATGCCATAAACAAGCACACCGTCGTATCCAAGGCACGCCGTAGACACAATGGGCCCTACCGCAGCAGGTCACCCCAGACCTAGGTCATAACTACGCGCACTCTCTCCTCCATGACAGGTACCATGAGAAGCGACCCACAGAGTCTATGGAGCCGGTTTCCCGTTAGCGCTTTGTATAATAAACACCTCCAATACACCAATATATCACAATTTCAATCATTCACCCAAACTCCAATCAACATGTCACAAACATATCATAATCCACATCAATCAATCATATACACATAAACCGAGTAAGATTAACCTGCCTTTAGCAAAGCACAATCAACAAGAAAATCTCAACAAATGAAGGTTGTAAGTCCTCTTCTACAAAGTCACCACCTACAATAACACATTAATAAAAATTACTACTAATTGCTACCAAATCCTATTAATTAAGACTAATTACTTCTAAATATAATTATTTCCCCCAATACTTACATTAACAAGGTCAATAATCATAATCTAGGTCAAATTATCTAAAATCGCATACCAATAAACCATAAACCATAATCTATATCACTTTTTCCCAATTTCTAGGTAATTCAACAACAATTCCAGCATATATAATAATTTTTTCCAAATTATACTCTATCAACAATAACCTTACTCAAGATAATCATTATAATCTAATCTAAACAATATATAACAATCTAATAATATGAAACTCAACCTAATAATCAATTTAATCACTAATCTCAACTAATCTCTCTAAATCTAACTTAAATATGATAAGATGAATTCACAAGATTAAGGATGAACATTACTTACAAAGATTGGAAAAGATAAGAAAAAGATCTAGAAGATTGAATTCCACCATAATTCTAAGAAGAAAAAAATAAGGGATATTCTACATGGTACCCTTCAACTTTTTGAGTTTCTATGTGATACCCCTACACTTTTGGAAACATACATGGTACCCCTAAGTTTTCTAATTATCATTAAGCGTAACCCTAATTATTTTTTCCGTCAATTATTATTTGTTTTAGACGTTAAGTGCCGAGTATGATGCCTAGGTGGATGATGACTGGTTATGAATAGGACTATAACTTGGCACTATAAAACCCTCACTCTCTAAGCTTGTTTAACACACACCTCTCCTCTCATTCTACCCTTTCATCTTCATCTTTCTTTGTTGCTTTTCTCATCTCCGTTCTCGCATGAACTACCTCTCATTTCTAAAAACATGTTACTAATACACTTAATGTAAAAATTCATAAATGAGACAAATTTATGAAACTCCTTCATCAACTCAATAATATCTCCATTAACAATTACACAATCTTCATATTCACTAGCACATCTTTTTTTAAAATATTTTTGTGACGACAACATGCTCTTCCGATAACCACATAACAAAATGATTATAATCTAGGCATTTGAAATAAGCTTTTCGGGGGTGTTAAAGGAACCCGATATCTTACTAATAGCGTTCCGGCCACATCGATTACAACTTTGATTCCTAAAATCAAGACCATCTATCGGTAATTTTTTCCAAGAAGATGAAGAAGACATGAGAGATTAATGAAGAAACAAAAAACATTTGAAACAATTATCCCAGAAATTTAAGAAGGAAGTAGAAAGAAAAAAGATGGAAGATGATGAAAGAAAGAAGACATCAAATAATGCTTATTGGGAGGGGAAATGGGGAAAGAATGGCGGGAAACTATAGCTACTAACACAAAAGCCAGTCATGATCCACCTAGGCATCCTAGTCAGCACTTAACGTCTAAAATAAATAATAATTGACGGAAAAAATAATTAGGGTTACGCTTAATGAAAATTAGAAAACTTAGGGGTACCATGTATGTTTTCAATAGTGTAGGGGTACCACGTAGAAAGTCAAAAAGTTGAGGGATACCATGTAGAATATCCCAAAAAATAAAGACTAATTAGGGATTAATTAAAGAGATATTAAAGATTTTATGAGAGTTGATGTTACTTAGTCAACCTATATGATAACTTATTAATACAATTAATTACCCTTCTCCCATTTATCTTGCACAGTATTAGCTACCCCAAATGACTTCCCTCTATTATTCTGGTTTCCACTATTGTCTTGATTTTGGTGTGAGCCTCCTTCATTTCCTTGAGTCATGTTGTGGAAGCTGCTTGGATTACTCCATTTACCCATATGCCCGAATTTTTACTTCCCTAACCACCCTTAAGTGCACTTCTACACTCAAAAGGTTGATGGCCTAACTTATCACAATTATAACATCTCTACCCAAAAATTGCACCCTTCCCTTGACTCCAATTACCACCTTGAATATCTCATCCCCATAGTTAAATCCTCCAGTTGAATTTTGCTTTGATTTGGTATAACCCCTCTTCTTATCACTATTCTCGCTCCATTCATTAAAATTCTTCGCATTCCTCTTCTTTCCCTTCCCCTTCTTTAGATCCTTAGTCATTTGGACTAGTATCTCAGCATACCCAATGTAACACCCGCAAATTTAGCGATTAGCTTTTAATAATATTATATTATTATCATTATTATTATTAATTAGCCTGGATATTAGATTTAATTAGTAAATTATCTAGTTGGGTAAAAGTCGTGTCTTTTTGCCCCGCTTTGAGTTCATATTTGAATTCTACGCGAAATTTTAGTAAGGATCGACTCATTTTCGTTATTGGGCCAAACCTACCTCACTTCTTCCCCTCCATCTAGTTTTTCAGATTTCATCTCCTCTTTCCTGTCTCTAAAAATCTGAAATTTCCACCATTAAAACCCACCTTAAACTCCTCCATTAAAACTCTCATAACATCTTCATTTCTTAACCAAATCTAGACATGTTTAATATTTTGAAATCCTCTCACCTTCCTCTATCTTTCAAGGTATGAAAGTCTCAACCTTTCCCACTTATTCAAATCGTCCGTCTTTCTCTAATATGAGATATCTTTATCTTTCTGTATTATAATGTTAGGTAGAGAATTAGAAGACCCGGTTGAAGACTATTTCTTGATTTATGTAAATCTTAGAAGACACTATATAAGGTAATATAGACGGGTTACTCGATGTCACATCTTATGTGTTATGTGTTTAGGATAGATTTTCACATGAAAAGATGAGTTCTTTATGTTATACTAGCATGAATTGATTACTACTACTTAAGTTTATGTTGGAATTCATCTCATATGCTTAACTTGTGAAAATTTATGTTAATGATGTTGAATCCATCTTAATATTGGTTAAGCTTATTTTTATCATCTTAAATGTTGGCCTCATAATGTTTTAATGATTGTATGGAATGATTTTCTACTCATATGTTGCAATAAATGAGGTTTTGTAATGATTGATGTTGGTAATTGGAAATGGGTGTAATTGGATTTGGCCTAACTTGTGCGTGAATTGAATTTGGGAAAGCCATGGTTGAGTCTCGTGCAAAGAGGGGTTGTATCGAGTTTCGTCAGGGCGTGAAACGCATGTCACGGGCATGACATAAAAGTCACGGGCATGACATAAGAGGCAGAACCAAAAACCATCTTCGTCACGGGCGTGACATACATGTCACAAGCGTGACGACTCGCAGTTCTCCTACACTGACCCCTTTTCGTAAACTGATCATATCTCCTTCGTTACTTTTTGATTTTTTTGGGCTTGTGACCTACCGTTGGTATCGTAAGAGGATAAGTTATCCCTCCACTTGGAATTATACTTATGATCGTTTAAAGTTGACTCATGCTTTAGTTGGTTTCCAAACTTGTTGTTTTGAGATGGGATATATGTTTCTGATTCATTATACTTCTTAAACTTGGTCTACTGCTTATGTATCACGTATTGACTCATGTTTATCATTGTTACATTTATATTTTGCTTTTCTCACATGTTTAGTGAGGGTTTTAGCATGTTTCTCCTTTTAAGTCGATTATGACTTGAATAATGAATCGAGTCTTGTTTGTTGGATGTTTTGAACTCTCATTTCCTGGTAGCACCCCTATACTCGTTAGACTTGAATGTCGGAGCGATGGAGGTGTAACCTTGATGCTTTTGTGCATTTGTTAGTGGGGATATGACGATGTTGTTGGGTAATGCGTTGATCGACCCGACCGTCAAATGTTGTATCCTTGCGAGGTGGTGTCTTGCATGTAGCGTACTTGCTTGTTTATTCTTGACCTCATCTTCGTGCGGGTTTAGCCGAAGGATGATGCTTGTACTCTTTCCGCCTCTTTCGTGCGGGTTTAGTCGAATATGGGGTACTCGCTTCCGTGTGGGTTTAGCCGGAGGATCGAGTCTTGGATGCGAGGGTTTATCGCATGTCGTATCGAAAGGGTTTATCCCGAGAGTCTGGCAAGGTTTAGACTAGGACTTCCGTATTGTTGTCGTCCTACCGGGAGGATTAGAGTCTTGAGTATACGACACGTTTATTGATATGGTTAAGGAAAACGTTGATCTCGTGGACTAGTTCGTTTTGTCTTGCAAAGTACAGATGCTAGTGCGTGTCATTTACCGTGAGAGTATGTTTGATAATATGTTGGCTTGTATACTTGGAATACTAGATGCTTATGATTGGTTTGACTGTTGAGTCTGTAACCTTCTCAAGCATATGGTCGCTAATGGTGAGATGCAAGCCATTGATGATCTATATGGTTGCCAAGGGGAGTCTTTCCCGAGTCATTATTACATGATGATGATACAATTGATGATTCATATGATTATATATTGTTATTATGTCATGCTATCCTTATCTCCGGCATTATATGTATGTACGCATGATGAAATATGATTTTATGCTTACTTATGTGCGTTTTAATGTAATATGGCTGGGAGAACCCCGAGTTACTCCCTACTGACAGTGGCATTCATGTTTCATGAATGAACAGGTTGCAGGTTGGTGTTTGCATGGGGTATGACGAGTGAGCTAGCTAGCGTTGTACTTACAACGATTCACCCTTAGCGTTATAGTTTTTATTAGTTTTATTATCTTACTTGTATTCATCAAGGGATCGGCATCCCATGTATTTATTTAAGTTATATTATATACAAACGATTTGATAAACTAAGTTTTCGTTTTATAATATAGTGACCTTCGCGGTTTTGTCTTTAAAGTTTTAAAAATCTCATATTTCCGCTGCAAACTATGTGTTTACTTTATTGCTAAATCGCGGGGTGTCACACCCAACCCTCAAGTAAACCTACCTTACATATCGAGTGTTATTTGGCAACCCTCATGACCTCCTTCATTATGAACTGGTCAAACCCCTCATTCATCTTACTTCTAATGCGCTCAAGTACAAACTCCGTCCATAGTATCCCCTTAAAACCTTCCCAATCGACCACATCGCTATTTTCAACCTCCTTGTAATACTCTTTTTATTGTGGCTCCACGATAACCCGACCTTTCCTCTCAAATAAAAGGCACCTAGGTCCACTTTTAGCTCCGGTGGACATTTTAGTGCCTCAAAGATATTCTCAAATTCCCTGGCCTCAACCAACCATCTAGTAGAGATGGTGCTCCAACCCCTTCACACCTCGTTGGCCGATGTCGAGCTATCGCCATACTTATAGTCACTGCGTCAACCACTACATATGTTGGCTTGCTAACATTTTGTAACGTCACCAGCGTTGCCGTATTCAACTTTAGTAGCCTCTCTATCTCCTCAACAGTCAAGTTGGCAACAATAGATGATTTAGTCACTCCTTTCTTAGCCATTAGATCTTCACATGGAAGAAGGAACACAAAAGCGCAAAGCTCATTATATTTACAAGGAAAAATAGCAAAGAATGCCCAAAAATCAAGTTGTTCGGTCGAGTTTAAAGTGTGACAACCCTCGCGAATGCGGAAATATAAAACATACAAGCATGTGAATTATATAGCGGAAATAGGTAGTTTTAAAAAAAAACTTTTATACATGCAAGTTAAATAAAACGAGGAGTGTCAAAATATTACAACTAAGTGCGGAAAATAACAAAGAGACGGAGTCTCTCAAAATGTTAACAAAGAACAAGTGTTTAGCAAATAAGCTAAAATCGTCTAGAGGTTAATCTTCCAGGGACAACGCCCGCTAGCTCACACCCGAACCCCAAAATATCATATCCAAAAAGCCATCCATGCAAGCAACCTGTTCATTCATGAAAAACATGAACGCCACAGTCAGTGGGGAGTAACTCCGGGTTCTCCCAGCCATATCACATTAAACGTACATATAAGGAAATACAAAAGTGAAATCATGCATATATAGATATCCATGTGAGTTACGATAAGAATAAATAGGCAATCCAATATATAATGATAAGCTCATATGGAAATCAAATTGAGGAACCATCATGTTATTCAAGACTCGGGGAAGACACTCTTAGGCAACCGAATACGCTCACTAGGGCTTACATCTCACCGTTAGCGGTATAAGTTTGATAAGATTGAGACTCGACAAACAAACCATGCCAAGTCATTCAATGATCAATCATATAATCATTCATGTAATCATACCAATACATGACGAACATCTCTCACGGTAAATGAAACGCACTAGCATCGTGTACAATAGCAAGTAAGAAAAAGGCTCCACGAGATAAGACGTTTCCCTGAACCGTATACGATAAGACGTTTCGTATACTCATGACCCCAGACAAAACAAGTTCACGGGATAAGACGTTTCCCGGAACCATGTACGATAAGACGTTTCGTACACACAAGACTCTAATCCTCTCGGTAGGACGACGATAATAATACGGTCCTAGTCTAAAACCTGGCCAGACTCTCGGAATAAGACGTGTTCCGATTCGACATGTGGTAAGACGTCCACATCCAAGACACGGACTTACAATAATATGCCGAGTACCCCAAATTCGGTAGATCAATTCACGAAAGAGGCGGAAAGAGATCTATAGTCAAAAGTCAAGCTAGTACGCTACATGCAATAACACCACCTCGCAAGTATACAACATTTGACGGCCGGGTCGATCAACGCATAGCGTTCAACTCCCAACAACGTCGTCATATGCCCACTACACATGCAATTAAGCAGTAGGATACCTCTCCGTTCCGACATTCCAGCCTTATGAACGGGAAGGTAGCCAAGGGAATGAGAGTACAAAAGCACAAGACAAAACCGTGCTTAAACCGTAACATTTGTGAAAAACCGACTCAAAGTGGGACATAGCAAAAACCGTCACAAAACATGTGATACATGCGAATGAGATATCATATATCCAAAACATGAATCAATACATGATACCCAAGCATTAGACCAAGTTTAAGAAGCATAATAAATAAAAAACATAGATAACTCTCCAAAACAACAAGTTTGGAAACTAACTTAAACAAGGGTTCACTTCAAACTGTCATAACTAGAGTTCTAGATATGGAATGCAGAAATTCCAAGTCGAGGTGATAGCTTATCCTATTACGGTTCCAACGAGTGGTCACAAGCCCAAACAAGCAAGTAACGAAGGAGATATGACATTCTACCAAAAAGGGTCAGTGCAGTGAAACTGCACAAGTCACGACCGTGACTTGTATTTCACGACCGTGAAATGAGGGTTTCACGACCGTGACATGCCATCTCACGACCGTGAGATGTGTGACCAATTCACCCGAGAACCTTCAACATAAATCAATCCTTTTATTTCCAATTCTCATAATCATTTCTAATAACTATCAACAATCAATATTCATCATCAACAATCATCAAATAACAACAATCATCATCCATAACATGATTCCTAAACTTACTAATCGTATTCTAATACGAATCTAGCATATAAAGCATGTAAAACACGTAAATGATATCGAGTAACCCTTCACCGTTACCTTTACGCGTCTTTAAACGGTTTCTAAACCTTCCTAGTCTCCACCTACATACAATTAGATAATAAAAGACGAATATCATTCACCTTGAGAAAGACGGATAATTTAAAAAGCGAGAAAGACGGTAATTTTATTACCAATACGGATAGAGGAAGGTAAGAGGGGAAGAATGAGACGAACTTACGTGAATTCTATCAAGGAACGAAGGCGTTACGATGATTCAAAGATCGAAAAAGCTATGGAGGCAAGGTTTGATGGTTTCTTAAGAGAAGAAGGAAAGAAATGAATTGTGAGAAATGAATTAGGTTAGGGTTTGAGGGAGTATATGTAAAGGGTGAGTCGGAAAGTCAACAAAAGTCAAAGACGGCTTAAAAGTAAAGAAAAGTCAAAGACGACTCAAAAGTCAAGAAAAATAAAAGGCGACGCAAAAGTCAAGAAAAGTCAAACTCGACTCAAAAGTCAAGAAAAGCCAAACTCGACTCAAAAGTCAAGAAAAGTCAAACTCGACTCAAAAGTCAAGAAAAGTCAAACTCGACTCAAAAGTCAAGAAAAGTCAAACTCGCCTTAAAACGGGATTTTCATGGAATCTCGCAGAAATTCCAAATACGAACTCGGAAATTCTAAATTCGACTCGAAACATAAAAATCTTAGTTAAAACATAAAATTACTGAAAAGATTTCGTAAAATATTTCTACTAGAAAAATAGGGTACATTTCCGGGTGTTACAATCACCCCTCCTTTTAAAAAGTTTCGTCCTCGAAACTTGAGAGTAGAAAACAAAAGTATCAAGGACAAGAATCGGTTTACAAAATCAACACGAAAGTTTTTACAAGGGAAAACATTTATGAAATGATGTTCTTCTCGAAACGGTTTAAGGAAATTTTTCATAAGTGAGAAACTTTATTTACGAATCACAAGGGTGCCCGTCGTGAACGAGAACTCTAGCTATCAAAATTTAAATCAATGCCGAAATAGTGAAATCTAAATAAGTGTTAGTATGTGCAGGACTAGTCACCAGACGTCTCCAATAACAAGTCCAAACATCCAACCAAACACAAAATCCAAATATAAAAGCAACAGAAATCTATTTTCTTCAAAAACAAGGTACAAAATTTATCTTTGGACTTCTTTGAAAAGTTAATTTAGAAATACGATATGGAAATTCGAAGGTTTTCTCAAAGATAAAATCAAAACAAGAACACATTACACGTACATAGAGCGACTCGAGCATCACAAACACAATTCAGTGAATGAAAATGTATACAAAACACGCAAAAACAAAACAAATCGAACTCTTAGGGATAGGAAGATTCACGCTGAAGTCGGCAGGAAGATCTACAAGAACTCGATAGAACTAACTCTACTGATACTCTAATCCTCAAGAGGATGTAATTTACCCAAGTTACACCTCAACATTTTCAATCATTTGATTTCTACTAAAATATTCCATAATCACGAAACTTCGAGTAATAAATCCCAATTATTCGAATCCAATTAGAATCTACTAAGGTCCATCGGTATGGTAGACTCCACAACTAACAACCCACATGAAAATTTCATTACGTACTCTAATCTTCTTAGCTCCATCAAAACTCTTATTGGAAACCACCATCAAAATATTTATTTTTAGGGAAACAAGACCGCTAACAACCACAAGGTAAAAGAGACTTACCATGAAATCCTTTGATCCAAATTATTCCAAAATTCATTACCCTAAATTATTAACAATGAACCTTCTCATCTTCCAAAAGTTGAATCACAAAACCTCAAAAGAGATTAGTCACACAATCTCATTTCACTTAACTTTTGCCAATCATAGGGCAATGCGATCGTAAATCAATTTATTTAGCTCCTTCAAACTCTCAATACATCGGTTTTCGCTTATGACAATATTCCTCAAGTTTGGTCATCCAATCCAAATTCCACAAGGTAATTATTCCCATTAGGGTCCAACACATAAGGACAATAAATTCTTAAGTAATCTTTAAAGCAACTACTATAATCCTTAACAACAACAATTACCATTACGATCTATTCGATCCTCAAGGTGATATTACAATATCAAGATTCAAAATCTAAAATCACCAAGAGAGGTTCAACCTATTTATCCTCAATTCCTTATAGTCTATAAAACATGAATCTAACTCCATAGGGTGGGTAGGTACCATATTTAGTACATCATCACAACACAATCACTAACTCCTTACATTAGCTAAAGAGAAAACTACCTCACAAGAGATTAGGGATAAAAGAACATGATACAAGGAACATTAGGAGGCAACATCAAAAGACTATGATAAGAAGGAATTAAAAGACGAAGGCGAAAAAGGAAAACGAGGTTGAGGAAGAGACAAAGCAGATAGTAGAGTTATGAAGATATCTGAGTAAGAAAGAAAGTACGAGCTTGTAATTTCTTAAAGATCAATCTTGACAAAAACATTCAAGAATGGAAATGAAAAGGAATGATGGCACGAGTAAAGGTTTAAGGTTTAATCCACAAAATTGTAAAGCAACTCATCCCAAACAAAGGTCTCTTACAAGGGACCATCGTACCACAATCATCAAAGTAAGGTACACCTAGATTTGATAATTCGACTCCAACCCAATTCATCCATCCTTTCATATCACCCGGATTCCCAATTGCGGAATTGTAACTCAAGTATAATAACATTCCTTTAGCTCAAATATTCAACACAACCTCAAGGTTTCTTTAATTGAAGGACTAACAAATACTCTCTTATACTCGGTCATTTTCAAGTCTATAGCCCACGAGTTCATTATTATCAAAGTACAACATCAAGCCAAACATCATCATTAACATCCCAAGGTATTTCCATCATAACTCACATCATAATTCTCAAGTAATATGGTTCAACTTACAACGAAACCTTACTACTTCAAACGAATCTCAGATGCCATAAGATAAGATCGTATCTTTAAATCCAAGAACTATAGCCAAATGCTTTTTCACCAAGCCTATACTCACAAACACACAATAGGAAGCCATGCACAAGAAGTCGCTTAACCTCAAAAGTATTTCGCACCTCAAGATATCATTTAAAGCTTCTCAGTTACACCACTTAGACATATCATAAGTATGGTCTTCAAAACAATACTACACTTTTAAGTCCAAAAGATTAAATTATTAATGAGTTAAGAAATCCTAGCCAACTCATTCAACTTACACCATCGAATATCATGAACTATTTACATACAAGTCATGACAAGCATTTATACACTAAAATCATCAACATATTTTACCATACTTTCCTCAAGGATACCAACTCTCACCACCATAGGGTGAAATTAGATCTATACCATTTTCCTCAAATCACAAATTCATTCTAACAAACACTAATAGTCCACAAAGTCTAAAATTCTTCCAACCAAGTACAATATACCACAAACAATTGGGTATGACAACCACAAAAATGTTACAAGAGGAAGGTATGGATACCAATGGTAAAATGGAGGAAACTATCAAGAGTAATTTCCAAGAGGCAAACAAGTTGGAAGAGGAAGAAGCACCAAGATAGAAGGAAGAGAGCATAATACAAGAAGGAAGAGAGAATTCATAGACGAGGAAGAAATACACTTTAATTAGGCTTGTCAATCTTCAATCTTCGGTAAAGGATACTTTTCTAGGTAACACATTGATCCACCTTAAGACGGTAGATACAAACAAACATAACATCACTCAACACAATCAAACAAACAAGTTAGAACTTAACAAACATCAAGTACACCACAGACTACCACCTTAGGTCCTTAAGTCTACCCATCTCTCATTGATTATTTCAAGGTCAAGTAATTTAAGTTTAGGGTTCACGTGTGTGCGTCGGGAGCGATAAAAGCTCTGATACCAACTGTGACAACCCTCGCGAATGCGGAAATATAAAACATACAAGCATGTGAATTATATAGCGGAAATAGGTAGTTTTAAAAAAAAACTTTTATACATGCAAGTTAAATAAAACGAGGAGTGTCAAAATATTACAACTAAGTGCGGAAAATAACAAAGAGACGGAGTCTCTCAAAATGTTAACAAAGAACAAGTGTTTAGCAAATAAGCTAAAATCGTCTAGAGGTTAATCTTCCAGGGAAAACGCCCGCTAGCTCACACCCGAACCCCAAAATATCATATCCAAAGAGTCAATCCATGCAAGCAACCTGTTCATTCATGAAAAACATGAACGCCACAGTCAGTGGGGAGTAACTCCGGGTTCTCCCAGCCATATCACATTAAACGTACATATAAGGAAATACAAAAGGGAAATCATGCATATATAGATATCCATGTGAGTTACGATAAGAATAAATAGGCAATCCAATATATAATGATAAGCTCATATGGAAATCAAATTGAGGAACCATCATGTTATTCAAGACTCGGGGAAGACGCTCTTAGGCAACCGAATACGCTCACTAGGGCTTACATCTCACCGTTAGCGGTATAAGTTTGATAAGATTGAGACTCGACAAACAAACCATGCCAAGTCATTCAATGATCAATCATATAATCATTCATGTAATCATACCAAGATATTGACAACATCTCTCACGGTAAATGAAACGCACTAGCATCGTGTACAATAGCAAGACAAGTCAATGGAAGTCCACAGGATAAGACGTTTCCCGGAACCGTATACGATAAGACGTTTCGTATACTCATGACCCAGACAAACAAGTTCACGGGATAAGACGTTTCCCGGAACCATGTACGATAAGACGTTTCATACACACAAGATTCTAATCCTCTCGGTAGGACGACGATAATAATACGGTCCTAGTCTAAACCTGGCCAGACTCTCGGAATAAGACGTGTTCCGATTCGACATGTGGTAAGACGTTCCACATCCAAGACACGGACTTACAATAAATATGCCGAGTACCCCAAATTCGGTAGATCAATTCACGAAAGCGGCGGAAAGAGATCTATAGTCAAAAGTCAAGCTAGTACGCTACATGCAATAACACCACCTCGCAA